>ML776556.1:1430508-1447998 GCA_009831015.1 Picea engelmannii | reverse complement strand
GTGAAAACTTAGCCCCCATGACTCCATCCATGTTCATTTGTAGCCAATGATACATTTTATTTTATTGTTTCAATATACAATGTTTACATATTACATCGTTTCTTATGCAACTATACACCGTATTTACATTATACAACACTAAACTGGGGATTAAAAATGGGGATGTTATAATAAAAATCTCCAACCCCTTGACCATAAAATATCCTTACATTCCCTTCCGTTGACTAATATGCAACCCATCAACACATTATATACCCAACTAGAGAAAAGGGAATTTTGACATGGATAGCTATGGTTATTTCATCTCATCAACCAAATCCCTTGGCTTTGATTTCCACTGTGTTGAATCAAGAATGAATGTGCTCCATCCAAACCTAAGAATTGGAAGAGTCCATCAAGAATATTCTTGTAAGTAAAATGCAAAGGCGTAATCCCTTATATTTTCATTCTATCAAATATTTGAAGTGCACTCTAGAAATTATTTAAATTCCAAGCAACAAAAATCAATATTTTATATGTAATTGAATATGGTTCGTGCCCATAACAACCATGCTTCGAATAAATTCAACTACCTCTACAAATTGTTTCCTATAATAAAGTGCACTTAAAACAACATGATAACAGATGGAATCTTGAGGATAGTCCTTTGTCATCTCAAAAACCTTCTATAGCTCATCCATTTAATTATTATGATAGTACACCTATATATGTGGATGATAAGTAGACATTCTAGGAGCAAAATCTGCACTTGCCATCTTTTCCAATGCAACTAAGGTTGCAATGACATAATTATTTTAGCATTTCTATGATTTAGAGAAAAATCCAAGCAAGGTATAGGTAAAAGGATAATACATTCACATACTACTCAAGTTGTAGATACCTTTGAGTACATATTGGGAACAAGTTGTGTACAAGAAAAATTGATAGGCTCATATCTATTTTTTAGAAATAAGAATGTACACATTAGGAGATAATTTAATAACCAACCATTTACATATTCAAATTTTAAAACACGACACTACAACATGCTAGTTCATTTAATAAACTATACACAACAAAATGGGATAAATTCAATCAAAGAGATACAAATAAGTCAATATTCTCTTAGAGGCATGACCTCTCAATGATGTAACCCATCCAAAACATACGATCTGAATCTTCACATAGAATGTCAAGTATTGTGTAATAAATCAAGTATGGATTGATGGTGTAATTGCATATGATGTGATCCTTTCCCATATGCTTAATCCAACATTGACTTGTTGAGTGCTCAACACACCCTAAAAGTTCTGTGACCACTTCCTTTTGGGTACCACCTTGTCTTCTACCTTCGATTGTTTTCACCGTGGTTTGAGACTGATAACCTTCTTATCTGATATGTTTCATATTCGAGTTTCTCTTGAGCATATTAAGAACCATCTTGAGGAACACCACGACTGATCAAGGAACCAGCGACCCAGATTTCTCTCGGCTTACTTGAGAAGTTCGGCATTGGTGAAATATTAAGGTAGCGAAAATTGTATGGGAATTCAAAGCAGTCGAGTGCCAACATTCTTCGGCATTGGTCGATAAGAGTATCTCTTTTATGCATATAGTCTCTGAAAATATTTCATCGAACGTCAGTCCTTTTGGCTTCGGCAGAGAAGTGTAATCATAAGCGTCGCACAAAAGAGGAGTTCCATCACCGACCGCCGCGCCCGAAACATCACCGGCATCGGGAGTTTTATCAAGAAAATAGAAACGTTGATAAAACAATCTAAAATAGTAGTCGATACCCGATCCTTATGAAGGTCAGATGTGACGTGACGTTTAACCCCTAGTTGTGTCAAGTACTCTACATTCGAAGCTTTAGTTAATTCGTAGATCGCACATTAGTTACTAGCTTGTGCGTGAATCAAAAGGGAACCGTTAAAGTCACTGATACAATGCATCTCCATCCGTGCCTCCGTCGTCAACCAGTTAAGTCTTAGTGGCAGAAATCTGATAGCGTTATATTTTGAAATCTGCATTTATCACCCGTATTAACTAATTGATATGACTGGTAGTATCTCCCAGTTATATTATTTCGAGTCCTTTTTGTGTGATCCCACTCTATGCAGCAAGGAATTTAGAACAAATAGGAGAACAGAGCCACCATTCCAAAGGAAGCATCCGAAGACCTGTGAGTATTAAACAGTTTTCTTAGCAAGCATTACAGGTATGGGTTCGCTTATGCCTTTACGTTTCATTTGTATATGTTCTCACCCAATGTTGCTCTGTATATGTGTTTAAAAGGCGGTTTTGATTGCCGGGACAATGCCTCCAAAGAAGCCATCCCCCAGGATTTCACCACGGGCACCAAAGCTGCAAGAATCGGAAATAGGAGAAGGCTCCTCCCCAGCGGTTGGAAGACAACTAGAGTTCGCTCCTAAGCCGGTGTCTTTCATCAAGGAAATCACCAAGTTTCCCTTTGTCCAGCCCCCATCTTTCGGGGATACAGAGGCAAGCATTGGAGCAAAGACGACTTTCCCTCGCTGGGAAGAAGTCTTCAAGAAGATCAAGAAAGAAGAGCCCCTCGAATAAACTCTGCATAGTGACTCTGACACAAGGAAGCTCTATGACAAGGACCTCCCAAACATTCACAGGGCTTATCTGCACATGGTGGCAAGCCGGTCTCCTATTTTCCCTTGCGTCGAGCTCTTAAAGTGGCTCATTGATCACACCGATGCACATAAATGTTCGATTAATGATGACAATGGCGAATGCGTCGGAGTTTTCCTGCCATCAGAAGTTCAGAAATACTACGAACTCAATGAGTCTGAAGAAAAGTTGAACATTGATTTCGTGGTGAGTTTCTATGCCTCTCACGACACTAGAAAAATCTTGGCATCCTAGAGGAGGGAAGACAAGAAATTCATGAACCGAACTTCTGGTTGGTACCCGACGGTCAATCTCAGGGAACCATACGCCTATCTCATGGCCCTTCTCTGCAGATTACATGGGGATAAAGAATGCTCCCAATTTTCGAAAGCTTGGATGTCTCTGGCTTTCACAATCGTCGTTTCGGGTACCGGTTTCAATTGGAGTGCTATCATCTCCAAACAGTTGAAAACATGCATAAAACAAGCTCGGGCGCCAAAGGAAGGAGATACCCCTACCTTCTACATGTCTTCGTATCTACTCGACGTCATCTGTGCCAGGAATGCTTTTGCTGGGACGGACTTGAATTGCCACCCTTCGGAGCTCGCAGCCCATGTATACTACAACATCTTGTGGGAAAACAGGTACAAGAAATCTTATGTTGTTATATGTGATCATTTTATTGCACCCATTTACTTCTTACTCTTTAAGAGAGAATGCCCTAGATTATCAGACGAAGCAAAGAAGGTCATAGTCAAAATTGGTCACTGGTATTTAGACGAACGAGAAACCTACATCAGGATTTTCGGCACCACAGGGGCACCACATTTATTACCCCTTTATGTTCTCGGTCGGCTAGTGTTAGGAGAAATCTGTTATCAAACCATCATACAAGGATACAATGCAACTTTAGTGAAATACAAGAAGTGGGTTTTCATACCGTATGGATTCCATATTGGCTTCTGCATGGTCAAAGACATCGCGCATGCTAAACAACTTGGGCTAGGTCAATTGGAATTTCGGTTCCAAACTGGTCGATTTTGCAAACACAATCCCAAGGGATTGGTCCTACAGCACGTGTCACGGGTATCATCATGTTGGTCTTATGCCCATGATCAGTTTGAGGATGAAATTTTCACCGAGAACGCTCAAGATTGGGATATGGTGGCAGCCAGGAAGGTCAATCCTAGAGGAACCAGGTTTAGAGCTTTGAGCTATGAAGAGCAGGCCACACTATTGGAGTAAGCAATTCAAGGAGTTGGTCGACACCCTAAAGCAACAGTAGCATATGAATTGGAGGAAGAAACAAATAACCCACAAGAAGACATTGAGGTCGCACAGGCTCATCAGGGATCCCCGGTACAAATCAGAGTTTTCCCTGAAGATCAAACAGCTCAAGAAAGTGGCGCGCTTTTATACCAGCAGTCTCAGCTACTAATGAAACTGATGTAGGATAACCCGCATCCTGCCAAAAGTCCCAGAATTTCAGTTATCATCCAAAGAGTTCCAACAGAACCTAGCAATCCTAGTCTCACAACCGTCGATGGCACCAATGGGTTGGGTAATCCTGAGTCTATGATATCGCCAATTGATCTCTTGGGAAAAGGAACATCTCAACCAGAGATGGGTCGGGTGTCGATAGAAACGCAAGCGCCCAACCCCTTGAGCACCCTAATACATATATACAGTGACGATGAGAGCACAGAGACTTCTCGTGGCACCCCAGTGCGCATCCAAGAAGAAGAAGGTCCCGAAAATACCTTTTCCCCAAGTCCCGAAAAGGTCTCTTCTTCTTGGCCCAGGGTTCAGGACCAGGGAATCCTACAAAAGGAAGTTGAAGTTGAAGGTAATCTCAACACAGGAAATTCCGATGAACCTGAAATAGATGTAGGCCCAAGTGACGAGTCTTCGCAGAAGGAAATCGGCAGTTCCACGATCGTTGAGTGATTAAGTGACAAGTCCATACAAGACACCTCTATCCTGCCCAATACTCAGATTCACGATGAACAACAAGTAGAAGTTGGATCTACAAGGAAGAACGAATAAGTTTGAGGGCCCACCCTCGAATAAATTTACACTGTGGGAAGCTTGGTAAACAATCTCACATGGGGTGATCATCAGATACCAGATCTGGTAGATGAGGTCGCAGACATCTATGTGATCTCCTATGATCAAAAGAGAAAGGATATCATTCAGAAGACTCCAAAGAAGAGAAGAATCACCATGGATCAGTCCATCATAGTCATCACTGAGGAGAAGTTAATCGACACAGCAAACGCCCGTACGTCTGAGTTGATTGGTGTGGGAAAAGCTCTCTCAGAGGTCGCCCAAGACAGAGCCAGGAGAGATGAAAAGGAACTTGCTGCCACCCAAAAGGAGCTCGAACACTTGCGCCATCTTGTTGATTACTATAAGGGTGCTACACAGACAGTTGTGTATTTAAAAGATGAGTTTGGTAAAGTTTACGATGAGTTCAAGAAGGAAAGATAGTTGTTAATCTTGAATATAGCCAAATTCCAGGAAGACATTGTCATGGCACTTGTGACATGTAAGGAAATGGAGTGATGGTATGAGAAGGTGCAGCAGGCAACAGAGAGGCTCACGTTTATTGAGGCAGTCCAAAAAGGTCGAGAAAAGGAAGACCACGGCATTCGGCTAGTAAGTAAAAGCAGTCTTAATCGCATGAAGCGATCGGCCGAATACTAGGCCAAAATGTCTCAAATCCCACACAAAGAAATCCAAGAACAATGGGCCAAATGTCAAAATCATTGGGATAAAATCAATAAAATAATGAAAGACATCTGACTCCGTGAGTTTGGTACCCCCGATATGTTTGTCAACCTAAACAAAATAATCAAGTTGTGCGCCTAACAGGATGCGTCATGGGCTGAAGAATGTGCAAAGATCACCGATGCAAAGCCTAGGCAAATACAACATTTCGCAGGACATCCAATCAAAGTCAAAGCCATACTTCAAAAGTTGAACTTCAACCTCGTAAAATATTGGGCACACACAGCAAACATCAAGGGAATCTATGTGGCTCCAATGGAACAGCACAGGTTTCCATGGGCCAACACCTATGAAGAACTCTTTATCAGATGGTATGATTATGAAAGAGTCCACCCTTTTCAAGAAACAACTCGGATGGACTGTTTAAATACTGTTAGATGATGACGCCACATGGCGATTCTTGATTAGCTCAAATTGTGCTTTACCGTTAATTACTGTTAAGACTTTATATTATAAATAGGAACATCGACCGATGGTTAAAGGATCGATGGTTGTTGTAAGAACTCTTTTCTTTTGGTTGTTGATAATTATTTTGAGACTGCTACAAATTAAGAAGTCCTTATGGACCAGAGATGAGCTATTTTCATCATATGTATGTGATTGGAGTTGGAGAAGAATTACTTCCTTTCTTGTTACATGAATGTTGCAGTAAATGAGTAAGAGCAATTAATTCTCTTGCCAATTTATCTAGTACAATGTTTTGATGTTCCTTGCTTTAAATGATGAAAGTAAATCATTGTGCTTCTATGTGATGAATGTCTTGGTAGATGAATTATTTTGCTTACCATGACATTGATTACAGTTGTGTTTCTTTCTCTATGCTAATTAGTTTACCTCAGCTATGTGATGAATGTCTTGGTAGATGAATTATTTTTCTTACCCTGATCTTGATCATATATGCATCTTCTTTCTGCTAAGTAGATTTCTTAGACAGCAGTTGGATGCTCTTTCGGTTAAAGTATTATTACTAAGCCCCTTTGGCATAGGATCGTTGTCTGCATGTTCGAGTAGCGGGTTATCCCAATCTCGACCCCTTCCCAATATTTAAAACTCTTGTCCTATCTTCGTCAAGTTGGTTTATACTGGCTTGCATCTCTTATACCTGCCCTACCTAAGAGAAAATACATAAAAAATTGTTTTAACCAAAGGAAGAGCATTCACTAGAAAACACAAAAGATCATCGATAATTTGGCCAATTTTTAAGATCTGGAGAACCATTCTACTCCAAACGCTGCAGAGTCTAATTGGGCCTCGGTGGCGGGTTTGGTTCTTGTTGTTGAATCAGGGGATTTAAGCCCCATCAACAGAATTGGTGTTAGAAGGAGGGCCTGAGAATGAATGGCTGAATATGTAAGTTATATGATATTTCGAATAGCCTATAGATTTGTAACGGCCCACATTCATGGCTAGTCATCCAATAGACAACCCACCTTTACCAAGTACTCCCGAAGAGGATAACTCACCCCACTTCGAGGAAATATATATTCACCCTGAAATACCTTACGCCCTCCCTCACGAGGAAGTGAATCAGTTTAGAAGGATTACCAGAGCCTATGCCTGAAAAATCGGCGTGTTTCCCTTCACCCCCATCCTCCCTCGAAGAAAACAACAAAGCAAACTAGTATTCAGCACTCCCGACGAAGTTCTCGTACACTCCGTCGAAGACTTAATAGACTTCGCCATCACCGAAATCCAAGAACCTCTTGACCTCATACCTGAGACGTCAGTCGGTGATATCTCAGAACCTAACAATCTTTCAGAAGAGGAAGAGCTTGACTCCAACTCCGAAGATATGGAAGAGAACAACGGTCGAGAGGAGGAGAGGGAAGTTCCACTTCAAGACAACCATACTTGGTTGGTCGGGGATGTCGTGGTCGTCCCTGGACGAGTACACAATCTCCCTCGGCACCCGAAAAAGTTTCTCCCCAAGTATGATCCTGAAACCTCGGGATTGCCCGAAGATCATATCAAGAACTTTATACTCGCGATCAGGCTTATGAACGTTCAACATGAAGACGTGGTATGAAGACTTTTCCCCTACACGTTTGAGAACTCGGCTTCCACTTGGTATTTTAACTTGCTAGTAGGATCCATAACCAGTTGGACTAAGTTCCAAAAGGATTTCCTAGACAAATTTGCCGAAGAAACTACCACGGGAGCCCTTATGGCCGAATTATTCATAGCCACCATGACCGCAAAGGAAAGGGTCAAAGATTTCAATCAAATATTCACGACTATCCTAAACAAATTTCAGCCCGCGGTGAAACCGGCTCAAGAGTTGCAAATCGAGGTCTATGCCAACGCGCTTTCGGCCTCTATTTCCATGTTCGTTAAAAGAGTCACTAAGAAAACCCTCGCATAGAATTTTGAAGAGGCCAAGATGATAGAGTTTTAGATGAAAGGGTGTAAAGAAGGCCAGGCATCTCTAGCGACAAAAGAAAGCCAGCCCCCTCTCAGGAGAGGACTCCTCTTGACCAGATCGTTGGGGAAGCCAACTGAACCAACTCCCGATAAGGGTAATGGAGATATAGAAGACCTGAAACGCATGGTCAAGAAACTATCAAATGAGATTATAGATATGAAAAGAAATGTAGGTGAGGGAAACCAAGGCCAAAGACCCTATAAGCCTTTCTTTAAAAGAAACCAGCCTTTCAAAGCAATTGAACCTCCCCCAGCCAACCTAAACATTGACTTAGGGAATGTCATGTCTGATTCTTTCTGTACATATCACCAAGAGAACCACTCAAAAAGGGAATGTCCTCAGTGGGTCCACACCATGAATTTAATGGCCAATCGTTTTATGGGCGAAGTCTCTCTGACCAAACCATCCAGCAGTTCGGCCTTTAACATTATTGATCAGGAAGAAGTTGACCCACCACAAGACACGGCCATGCTGATATCAAATCCCGACGTGATCGCGTCTTCGGATGATTTGTTTAAACCTCAGGCACCACCCGCAGAGATATCGGTGGTATAGACACGTGGGTCAACCTGGCCCAAAAGATATTGATGCCACCCATGCCTCACAAAGTAAACTAACTCTCGATCACCCAAGAATGCCTTTCGCTCCTAGTAAAAAGCCTATAAGTATCCATACTCGTTATTCTCCTAAATTAGATTACAATGTAGTAGAAGATTTGAAGAAGATAAAAGCCAATGTATCGGTTATGGACATATGTAGAATCCCTCAACAGAAAGACCTTATGTTGCAAGCTCTAAGTTTGGTAGAAAACCCGACCACCGGCGATGGTCAGGAAAAGAATTTTCCCCCTACGGATTTGGCAAGCAAACCAACGATAAACACCTACTCAGAAGGTAGGAAGGAGAGGCCTTTTGTACCACCTTTCCTTTTAACGTTCGAAGTCTTCAACAGGAATCTCCACAACTGTCTGGTAGACTCTGGGGCATCTTCCAATGTCATGCCCTTGGCAGTTTGTAACAAATTAGGTGATGTCCCTCTAAAGACTGATAAGTATGTCATACAACTGGATGAAACCCAGGTCAAAGTCATGGGGGAACTCAAAGATGTGATGATCAGGGTAGCCACTCATCCTAATTTTGTGCAGGTGATTAACATCATTGTGGTGGATATCCTTGAGGAATATGGGCTAATATTGAGTCGAGATTGGTCCGAAAAACTAAACGGATACTTCAGCACAAACTGGGCACACCTTTGGCTATTGTTGAAGGGATACAAGAACATGATCAGAATCGATAGGGAAAGATATATGAAACAAACGGTCACTGACCTGGAAACCCTGAACGAACTAGCCTCTACCGATTTTCCCATACTAGGGAATTATTCTTGTGATTCTCACTTTGGCAATTTTACTCCTCTCTTGTCCGATGTTTCACTTACCCAAAGCTCTGAGATGATATTTCAAGAAGAATTCATGATGCCAATGGAAGATTCTCTCTTTTGTCAATACCTAGTGTTAGGTCTTCCGGAAGAAAAGATCGAAGAGCGGAACACTGATTGGAATGGAAATCATCACTCGCAAATTTGGACCCTTTATTTTGATGAATCCAAGTCACAAGAGGGTTTGGGAGCATGGTGCATCCTCATCGATCAAAAGGGTAAACGCCATTTCTTGTCTTGGAGACTAGAATTCGAGTGCACCAACAACACTGTCGAGTATGAAGACCTGGTACAAGGGTTAAAGAAAGCCATAGATCTTAATGTCAAGGAATTAAAGGTGTTCGGGGACTCAGAAATCATTATTAGACAAGTGAGAAACATTATACACTGCAACTCCCCTCATCTTAAGAACTACCGGCAGGAGGTGCGGAGGCTAATAGAACGCTTTGAAGCTTTCAATATCATTGCAATCCCCAGAGCGAAGAACATCCTTGTTGACTCCTTAGCTACCGCTGCTTCAAGACTCTCGCCTTTAGAAGATTACGAAGCCTCCTGATTCACTGTAGAACTGCTCTACAAGCCATCGATACCTAATAATATCTTTAATTGGAAAGTCTTTGAGGGGGATGAACAGATCATAAGCTTCTTGACTAATCAAGACAACTTCAAAGACCTCGCTATTGACGATGAAGAGTTCCAAGAGAAACTAACGGAAACCAGTCCTCGGGAGGGTCAACACGCGGATAAACCAAAGGCTCACATAATTCCAAAAGGGATAGCAAATCTAGAAAATTTGTTTGATCTAAAGGAACGATTTAAAGGACGTAAAAACGCAAAGACTGGTAGCTCCTGCCCCCTCCACGAAACTGTAAATCTTGGAACCCCAGACAACCCAAAGTATGTAAATCTCGGCAAAATGATATCTAAAGAGGAGAGGAAAGCCTACCTCAAATTATTCAAACAATACCAGGATGTGTTCGCCTAGTTCTATAAAGTTTGAAAACGTATGATACTTGCATCATTCAACACACCATCCCGTTGAAACTCGAAGTCAAACCTTTTCAAAGTCAGGAGAAATCCGATTATGTGTAGACTTTCAGAATCTCAACAGAGCTTCAGAAAAGGACAATTATCCCATCCCGCCGATGGAGAAACTCCTACAAACCTTGTCGGGCTCGAAAATTTTCTCCCTTCTAGATGGTTTCTCAGGATACAACCAAGTGTTGGTTTCAGAGGAAGACCGATTAAAAACTACCTTCCGGACCAAATGGGGAACCTTCGCTTATAAACGCATGCCTTTTAGCTTGACTAACGCAGGAGCAACCTTTCAAATGGCAATGGACGTGGAGTTTCGGGGGCTTATAGGTAAGTGCATGGTAGTGTATTTAGATGATGTAACGGTGTATTCGAAGAATGGAGAGGAACACATCCAACACTTAACTCAGATTTTTGAAAGATGCCGAAAATACGGTATATCACTCAATCCTAAGAAAACTATCTTCGGTGTTGAAGAAGGTAAGTTGTTAGGTCATATTATATCTCAAGCGGGAATTCAAATAGACCCCGAAAGGATTAAATCCATATCTCAACTCCCGCTACCCCATAACAACAAGGCTATGCAGTCTTTTTTCGGGCAAATTAATTTTGTAAGGAAATTCACCCCCGACTTCGCCGAAATCATAAAACCCTTACAAAAAATGTTTCACAAAGATTCTGAGTTTAAGTGGGATGATGAATGGAAATACTCTCTCAATAATATCAAAGCTACCATATCCTGGGCCCTGGTATTGCGAAGTCCCAATTTCAATAGAGACTTTAACCTTTATACTTTCGCCTCTGACCAATCGCTAGTTGCAGTTTTGACTCAGAAGGATGATGAAAACAACAAAGCCCCGGTGTCATTCATGAGCACCAACCTTCAAGGAGCCAAGCTCAATTACCTCGCCATAGACAAGCAAGCCTACGCAGTCTATAAAGCAGTAAATCATTTTAGGTCGTACATCTTCAAGAATCACACTAAGGTGATTGTGCCACACCCCGCAGTCTAATCCTTGTTTACACAACAAGAAATGGGAGAAAGAAGAGGGAACTGGATGGCGGTAGTCCAGGAACTTGATCTAGATATAAAACCTGCCAAGCTAGTAAAAGGACAAGGTTTGTGCAAACTCGTAGCCAAAGCTCAAGATCAAGCAAACCAAGATCCAGGGTGGGATAATGAAATAGCACTGTGGTGTGGTGAAGCAACATACATTTCGCTAGGACCGGACTCCTGCTACAAGGATTTGGCTCATCTATTACATCACGGGACTTGTCCCGAAAACCTCAACCCCAAAGAAAGGAGATCCCTCCGATTAAAATCTGCACAATATCGCCTCATCAATTCGGTACTCTTCCGGATCAACTATGATGGGGTATTACTGAGATGTCTCGAACACGAAGACATCGATAAAGTGTTGAAAGAACTCCACGATGGCCCCACCGGGGGACATTTTGCAGGGAACACCACCGCTCATAAGGTTCTGAGAGTCGTCTATTATTGGCCCACTTTGTTCAAAGACGCTCATGCTTACGCCAAGAATTGTAAGACTTGTCAAATAAGTGTTGGCAAGGAGATAAGGGCAGCAATCCCACTTCAGCCTGTAACCGTCTCTAGATTGTTTGAGCAGTGGGGGTTGGATATCATAGGAGAAACTACGCCCAATTCTTCAAAATTGCACAAGTATATTCTTACTGTCACCGACTATTTCACAAAGTGGGCAGAGGCCATCCCTCTGACCCAGGTAAATGAGAAAATAGTCATCCAATTTATAGAACAATAGATAATTACAAGGTTTGTCGTTCCTTATATTCTGGTCTTTGATAATGCAGCCTACTTCTCCTCTACCCTATTAACAGAGTTCGCTCTGGACAAAGGAATCATAATGAAGTACTCTGCAAATTATTACCCTCGGGGAAACGGTGTGGCGGAGTCAACCAATAAGAATCTGGTGAGGATACTAAAGAAGATGGTTTTGGATAACCATAGAAATTGGCATAACCAACTCCATAATGCCCTATGGGATGATAGGGTCACACCCAAAGAGGCTATAGGGAATTCCCCGTACTTCTTGGTCTACAGACAAGAAGCCATTCTCCTGAATGGGCTTTATCTCCAATCTCTCCAATTGGCCCAAGATTATAACGATGATAAATCCTCGACCATGCAACAGAGAATCAACACTTTGCAAATGCTAGAGGAAGAGAGGGAAAGGGATAATTCTAAATTTTTAGCCCATCAACAGATAGTGAAAAGATGGTTCGATAAGCATAAGGCTAAAGAAAAGAATTTTGAAGTAGGAGACTTAGTCCTAAAGTGGGATAAGGTAAATGAACCCAAAGGGAAACATTCCAAGTTTCAAAGCCTGTGGCTTGGGCCTTTTCAGGTGGCTGAGAAGATCGGGCTAGGTACTTATCGTTTGCAAAATCTGAAAGGGGAACCTGATGCCCTCCTGGTAAACGACCAAGCCCTAAAGCAGTATTTCCAATAATAACAACACAATAAAAGTTATAAAAAATATATATATATATATATATATATATATATATATATAATACATTTATATTTCCAGTTGGCACGAATAAAGAAAGGACCGTAGATATCTATCTTATGGGACAGAGATTCTTCATTCGCCTAATGAATCGCCATTTTTTGAGTGCTCAACACACCCTAAAAGTTTTGTGACCACTTCCTTTTGGGTACCACCTTGTCTTCTACCTTCGATTGTTTTCACCGTGGTTTGAGACTGATAACCTTCTTATCTTATATGTTTCATATCCGAGTTTCTCTCGAGCATATTAAGAACCATCTTGAGGAACACCGCGACTGATCAAGGAACCAGCGACCCAGATTTCTCCCGGCTTTCTTCAGAAGTTCGACATCGGTGAAAGATTAAGGTAGCGAAAATTGTATGGGAAGTCAAAGCAGTCGAGTGCCACCATTCTTCAGTGTCGAGCGATAAGAGTATCTCTTTTACGCATATAGTCTCCGAAAATATTTCGCCGAACGCCGGTCCTTTCAGCTTCGGCAGAGAAGTGTAATCATAAGCATCGCACAAAAGAGAAGTTCCATCGCCGACACCCGAAACATCACCAATCCCAACATCACCAGCATCAGGAGTTTTATCAAGAAAATAGCAACATTGATAAACAATCTAAAATAGTAGTCAATCCCCAATCCTTATGAAGGTAAGACGTGACGTGACGTTTAACCCCTAGCTGTGTCAAGTACTCTGCATTCAAAGATTTAGTTAATTCATATATCGCACATTAGTTACTAGCTAGTGTGTGAATCAAAAGGGAACCGTTAAACTCACTAATACAATGCATCTCCATCCGCGCCTCCGCCGTCAACTAGTTAAGTCTCAGTGGCAGAAATTCGATAGCGTTATATTTTGAAATCTGCATTTATCACCCATATTAACTAATTGATATGACTGGTAGTATCTCCCAGTTATATTCTTTCAAGTCCTTTTTGTGTGATCCCACTCTACGCAACAAGGAATTCAGAACAAACAGGAGAACGGAGCCACCAGTCTAGAGGAAGCATCTGAAAACTAGTGAGTATTAAACAATTTTCTTAGCAATCATTATAGGTATGTGTTCACTTATGCCTTTACGTTTCATTTGTATATGTTCTCACCCAATGTTGCTCTGTATATGTGTTTAAAAGGCGGTTTTGATTGCAGGGACAATGCCTCCAAAGAAGCCATCCACCAGGAAATCACCACTGGCACCAAAGATGCAAGAATCAGAAATAGGAGAAGGCTCCTCACCAGCTGTTGCAAGACAACTAGAGTTCGCTCCTAAGTCGGTGTCCGTCATCAAGGCGATCACCAAGGATCCCTTTGTCCAGCCCCCAGCTTTCGGGGATACAGAGGCAAGCATTGGAGCAAAGATGACTTTTCCTCTCTGGGAATAAGTCTTCAAGAATATCAAGAGAGAAGAGCCCCTTGAATATACTCCACACCAGGAACCTGATACAAGGAAGCTCGATGATGAGGTCCTCCCAAACATTCACAGGGCTTATCTGCACATGGTGGCAAGTCGGTCTCCTATTTTCCCTTGCGTCGAGCTCTTAAAGTGGCTCATTGATCACACCGATGCACATAAATGTTCGATTAATGATGACAATGGTGAATGCGTCGGGGTTTTCCTGCCATCAGAAGTTCAAAAATACTGCGAACTCAATGAGTCCGGAGAAAATTTGAACACCGATTTCGTGGTGAGTTTCTATGCCTCTCACGACACTAGCAAAATCTTGGCACCCTGGTGGAGGGAAGACAAGAAATTCATGAACTGAACTTATGGCTGGTACCCGACGGTCAATCTCAGGGAACCATACGCCTATCTCATGGCCCTTCTCTGCAGATTACATGGGGATAAAGACTACTCCCGGTTTTCAAAAGCTTGGATGCCTCTGGCTTTCACAGTCATTGTTTCGGGTACTAGTTTCAATTGGAGTGCTATCATCTCCAAATAGTTGAGGACATGCATAAAATAAGCTTAGGCGACAAAGGAAGGAGATACCCCTGCCTTCTACATGGCTTCGTATCTACTAGACGTCATCTGCTCCAGGAACGCTTTTGTTGGGATGGACTTGAATTGCCACCCTTCAGAGCTCGCAGTCCATGTATACTACAACATCTTGTGGGAAAACAGGTAGAAGAAATCCTATGTTGTTATCTGTGATCATTTTATTGCACCCATTTACTTCTTACTCTTTAAGAGAGAATGCCCTAGATTATCAGACGAAGCAAAGAAGGTCATAGTCAAAATTGGTCACTGGTATTTAGACGAACGAGAAACCTACATCAGTATTTTCGGTGCCACAGGGGTGCCACATTTATTACCCCTTTATGTTCCCGACCGACTAGTGTTAGGAGAAATTTGCTCTCAAACCATCATACAAGGATACAATGCAACTTTAGTGAAAGACAAGAAGCGGGCTTTCATACCATATGGATTCCATGTCGGCTTCTGCATGGTCAAAGACACCGCTCATGCTAAACAACTTAGGGTAGGTCAATTGGAATTTCGGTTCCAAACTGGTCGATTTGGCAAAAACGATCCCAAGGGATTGGTCCTACAGCACACATCACAGGTATCATCCTTTTGGCCTTATCCCCACGATCGGTTTGAGGATGAAATTTTCACCGAGAACGCTCAATATTGGGATATGGTGGCAGCCAGGAAGGTCGATCCTAGAGGAACCAAGTTTAGAGCTTTGAGCTATGAAGAGCAGGCCACACTATTGGAGCAAGCAATTCAAGGAGTTGGCCGACACCCTGAAGCGGCAGTAGCATATGAATTGGAGGAAGAAACAAATAACCCACAAGAAGACATTGAGGTCACAGAGGCTCATCAGGGATCCCCGGTACAAATCAGAGTTTTCCCTGAAGAGCAAATAGCTAAAGAAAGTGGTGCACTTTTATACTAGCAGTCTCAGCTACTAATGAAACGGATGTAGGATAACCAGCATCCTACCATAAGTCCCGTAATTTCAGTTATTGTCCAAAGAGTTTCGACAGAACCTAGCAATCCTGGTCTCACAGTAGTCGATGGCACCAATGGGTCAAGTAATACTGAGTCTATGATATCGCCAATTGATCTCTCGGGAGAAGGGACATCTCAACCAGAGACAGGTTTAGTGTCGATAGAAACATAAGCGCCCAACCCCTTGAGCACGCTAATACATATATACCACGATGACAAGAGCACGAAGACTTCTCATGGCACCCCGGAGCGCATCCAAGAAGAAGAAGGTCCTGAAAAGACCTTTTCCCCAAGTCCTGAAAAGGTCTCTTCTGTTGGGCCCAGGGTTCAGGACCAGGGAATCCCACAAAAGGAAGTTGAAGGTAATCTCAACACAGGAAAGTCCGATGAACCGGAAATAGATGTAGGCCCAAGTGATGAGCCTCTACAAAAAGAAATCGGTAGTTCCACGATCATTGAGCGATTAAGTGACAAGTCCATACAAGACACCTCTATCCTACCCAATACTCAAATTCCCAGTGAACAACAAGTAGAAGTTAAATCTACAAGGTAGAACAAAGAAGTTTGAGGGTCCACCCTCGAACAAATTTACACTGCGGGAAGCTTGGGAAACAATCTCACATGGGGTGATCAGCAGATACCAGACCCGGTATATGAGGTCGTAGACATCTATGCGATCTCCTATGATCAAAAGAGAAAGGTTATCGTTCAGGAGACTGCAAAGAAGAGAAGTATCACCCTGGATCAGTCCATCATAGTCGTCACTGAGGAGAATTTAATCGACACAATGGACACCCATACGTCTGAGCTAATTGGTGTGGGAAAAGCCCTCTCGGAGGTCGCCCAAGACAGAGCCAGGAGAGATGAAAAGGAACTTGCCGCCGCCCAAAAGGAGCTCGAACACTTGTGCCATCTTGCTAATTACTATAAGGGTGTTACACACACAGCTATGTATTTAAAAGATGAGTTCGGTAGAGTTTACGATGAGTTCAAGAAGGAAAGACAGTTGTTAATATCGAATATAGCCAAATTCCATGAAGACACTCTCATGGCACTCGCGACATGTAAGGAAATGGAGCGATGGTATGAGAAGGTGCAGTAGGTAGCAGAGAGGCTCGAGTTTATTGAGGCAGTCCAGAAAGGCCGAGAAAATGAATACCATGGCATTCAGCTAGTAAGTAAAAGCAGTCTCAATCGCATGAAGCGATCGGCCGAATACTGGGCCAAAATGTCTCGAATCCCACATGAATAAATCCAAGAACAATCGGCCAAATGTCAAAAGTACTGGGATAAAATTAATAAAATAATGAAAGACATCGGACTCCCTGAGTTTGCTACCCTCGATATGTTTATCGACCTAAATTAAATAATCAAGCTGTGCGCCGAACATGATGCGTCATGGGCCGAAGAATGTGCAAAGATCACCGATGCAAATCCTGGGCAAATACAACAGTTTGCACGACATCCAATAAAAGCCAGAGACATACTTCAGAAGTTGAACTTTAGCCTCGCAAAATATCGGGCGCACGCAACATACATCAGGGGAATCTATGCGGCTCCAATGGAACAGCACAGGTTTCCATGGGCCAACACTTGTGAAGAACTCTTTATCAAATGGTCTAATTATGAAAGAGTCCACCCTTTTCAAGAAACAACTAAGATGGACTGTTGAAAGACTGTTAGATGATGAC
>ML776556.1:1405575-1417443 GCA_009831015.1 Picea engelmannii | reverse complement strand
ATCTTCCTTCATCTTTAGTTGTTCGAACTGACCTCTGTAAGTTTGAAGCTTTGTTGCTTTGACTTTTGAATCTCCTTCATAAATATTTTGAAGTTTGTCCCAAATCTCTTTAGCGGATTTACAATGTGCAACTTTGGTGAATATCGATTCTCCAAGACCATTCAAAAGTGCATTAGTGGCTTTGGAGTTATTCTGACCGAATTTTATTGCTTTGTCATTTGTCGACAGAACTGTTGATGTTATGTATCCATCTACAATTGATTGTAAAATTTCAAATCCCTGTGTTTGTATATAAGTTTTCATCCTTATGCTCCAAAATGCATACTTTTATCCATCAAACTGTGGTATTCCATTTTTATACATGTTTCTCTCCATGATCTACCTTTCAGTGGTTAAACTGGTTTCTGAAGGAACCTGCTCTGATACCAATTGTTGGATTACTGAGAGGGGGGGGGGTGAATCAGTAATAGAGCAATTTAATCCTTTTTCAAAATGCAAGTGTTATATCAATGTAGCATTATCATCCAATAGTTACAGAGTAAATAAACAATGAACAAATGAGCAATCACACACATACACAGTACACCAGTGTTTTTACGTGGAAACCCGAAGTGGGAGAAAACCATGGAATTATTTTTCTTATATGTCTTGAAGAATTACATTCATTGGAAGCACCAACTTCCTTTGTTTTCCAACTGCAACTAGAAGGAGGCTCCAACCCCCTAGCTTTTCAGGCTACTACCTAAGGGAAGCTCCAACGACCCAATTCTCTGGCTACAACAAGAAGGAGGCTACAACCCCCTATGTTCTCCAGCTACAACCGGAAGGTGGCTACAACCACCTGTCCTTGCCCCATCCAACCATCCTGAAATATAAATGTCAAATGTAGGCAACCTGTCATTGTCATTGAATCAACCACTACCACTGTCAACCTATACCAATAACATGTAACAACCTGTACCAATCAACCTGCACCAAACAACTTGTACCAATAACCTAAACCAACATGTACCATGCATCAACTACACATCAACTATGACTCATCAATATGTACCAACATCATCAACTATACATCTCATGTATGTGCCAACTCATCAACTACGTGTCTCAACCATGTACCTCAACCATATACCAAAGACATACACCAATATAACCATAAAAAAATTCATCACTCTATCCATAAACCAAATACCATAAACCCTTACATCAAACCATGTGCCACAACCTCACTGTTATGTAGTCTCAGGCTAAACCGACAACTTCAACAACACATCACAACCGAAAGACCAATACCCATATGCCAAATACCAACAACAAAATACCAATTGTATCCCTCGACAAATCTGATATATGCAGCAATATTGAACATCCAATACCATCTCAAGAGATAAACCCTAGCTCACAAAACATACCTCAAACAAGATGTGCCATATCTCTCATAAATAGACCCCAACCATGTTGTTGACACAATTTTTCTGTCGCGATTTTTCTGCTGCGATTTTTTTGTCGCGATTTTTCTGTCGCACTTTTTCTGCTGTGATTTTTTTGCCACGATTTTTATGTCGTGATTTTTTTGTCGCACTTTTTTTGCTGGGATTTTTCTGCCACACTTTTTTGTTGCAATTTTTCTGCCACACTTTTTCTGCTGCAATTTTTCTCTACCGATAATACCTGCCCAAATAACATTTCACAAAAATAGATATTCAATGATATTCAAGTGTGATTAAAATGAGAGAGTCTTGCCTCTTATTTATACTTTCATGTAGCATCCCACTTTCCTTATTTTAGGGCGTTCTCCATTAATGTTTTTATTTAAACAATTTCTTTTGTAAACACTTTGACCTTTTGGGGCTTCTAGATGACTCATGAGGGTCCTCCAACTTCACATGGCCATAACTCTCTAACCGTGAGGAGTTATGTGACGTTCCACATAACACCGAAAATGGCATGACAAGCACTATCCATCTAGGATAGTTTCACTGAAAAATTCACTGACCTTCATCTCATTATTCCACAATTAAGCATGGGTTCTCTAACCATACTTCTAGGATAACTCAATCCACAAATCATCTTCCCGTGAGGGATTTCACCATAAGGGGACCACTTTGGAGTTCATCCATTTGTACTTCTTATCAACCATGACAAGACAATAATGAGTCATCTTTACATCAAACAAACTTGAGTCCATTACCCAAACCTTTGTGCTACCGGAATTTTCTACCGAACTTTCTTCAAGGGTTGACATCAATGAAAACCAACCTTAATCAATAGAGATTTATTAGCAAAATTTCAATTATAACTTTAAATTTGTTTCTTATAGAAATAAGGTTTCACAACTATGAGATCCTTCTCATAATGTTTGGCCCTCGTAGCAGTAGTTATCAGTCTTCCTTATGGACTTGTACTCATTGCAATATGTAATATACCTAGTATATTACATTTATTATTATTTAATAATATGTTATAGGTTTATTATTATGTAAATAGGCATTATAATGTAAATGATAAGCCATGACCTTTGGAAAGAACATGACCTTTTTTCTGATGGGATAAATTGTGGGAAACCCTCTAAGTACTTCCCCGCATTTTGGGGATGGTAAACGGGGTAAATTATTGGCCTGATTATGGACCTAACCCCAAGGGGGAACAAGAGATTTGAACCTGTGACCTCCTCCGCTAGGGATAGCTTCACGTCTAGCTCAGAACCACTTGAGCTAACCCTTAGGGCTTGGAAAGAACATGACTTATCATTACCCACGTGTATTTACATACATGATTGTATTTCATATGATGTCAAGTAAATATGTAAAATGGATAGTAAATAAAAGATTATCTATTATGGATATATGGAATTATGTTATGTATTCATGATGTACTCGTGAAGTGGACCACTCAGTGCACTTCATTCGGTATCAGAGCGAGTCTCGATCTAGATTTTTTCCAACCCCATCATTTCAGATTTTCTCTGAGAAATCCAGGTCTTTGACCACGTAAGGGAATTTTTCCATTAAAAAAAATCATAAAAAATTACCATTAAAAAAAATAATCCTTCCACTGCCAGAAAATTAGAAGAAGTTGATACCAGATATCAAGAAGAAGAAGAAAATAATAATAATAAAGGAAAAAAAGAGAGAAGAAAAAAGTAAAGAAAGAAAGAAATTAAAAAAAAGGATAATTTCCAAAGAAGAAGGAAGAGTAAATTTGTATTTTACTGTTGGTGCTTTACATGCCCATGGTTTTGGTAAACCATTGGCATGTGGTATTTCCCTACCATATTAAAAAGAATTTACAGTGGTAATTTTTTACAACTTTTTTACAGGTGGGGTTGAAGCCAAAATAAGATGTCAATGACCTAAGTCGTTTGGAGTAATATTAATTCAACCCTAATTAACTTGTGTAAAGGATATTTATAAAGGTAAAGTAAGAAGAGAGGGTATTAAAAGAAAGAGATAATTTTTCATAAGTTACAAAGTTGTTTTAAATAAAAAGTGATAAGGTTTAAAATATAAAGGGAATTATTAAAGTTGCTTAATACCTTTTATTAAATTGGAAAACAACTGAAGTAATATTCAAGTTATTCAAAGGAGGAATATATATTTATAAAGAAGACATATATTGAATAATCAAGAAAAAAAAAAACTGCAATCACTTTTGTCCAATTTGTGAGAAATAATTTATTATGGAAGAATATCAAGATAACTCGCCAAGGAAATCACTAATATTAAAAGGTAAACTACGAAATTATAAAGACATCAATAACAAATTACAGTTGGAAATTTGAGATGGAGAAATATTTTAATGGGTTAACAAAGAAAAATAATCTTTACTTCAAAAAGCGAAATCGAGAGTTCATCACACAAATTGAAGAACTAAAAACCAAAAAATAAAAAGGGACAAAGACTTACTAGAATGAGATGAAAAAATATCACGATTAAAAAATCATAATCAAAATTTACTAGTAAAAATCATGAAGTCAAAAGACAAGAAACAAGAGAATAAAAATTCAAAACAAGAAAATCAAGGTCTCAAAGAGAAATTAACCAAAAAAGAGGAAGAAAGCTCTTGCCTAAAGAACCTTAATCAAAAATTGATTGAACAAATTAAAAAGATGAAAGATGAAAAGCCAAAGAATCAAGATATTATAAGTGAAGTCGAAAAATCAGATAATGAAGAAGAACTTTTACGCCTAAGGGTTCATAATCGAAGTTTACTCACACAAATTAAAAAGTTAAAGGGTGATAAGAAGTCGTTACATAACAATTTAGATCAACGTATCAACAAAGAATCATTGCTTGATAAAGAGACAATTATTGAACCTATGGAACTAGAGAATTCTTTAGATGTAAACATCTCAATTATGGATAAAGGAATTAATACAGACCTAGTCAACCTTACGAATCAAAAGGATGCAAATCCAACTAATGTGAAGAGGTCTTCAAATGTCGAAATACAAACAATCTAGGGGGTATGAAGAAGACTCAATTCCAAAAGTTAATCAAGAAAAAGCTACAAGTATAAGAAGTAAAGATCAAGTTGCAAGGATGCCTTATCGACATCCTAATCACAAAAGTCGATAATTCAACCATTAAATGTATCAACAAAAACAAATGATTGATATCCTGAAGAACATTACTTCTACTACAAGTGGTGCTCAAAGTAGAAGCTATCAGGGGAATCAAAATACATCAAGTTTTTTCCAAGAACATTATAAACGTACAATTTTGCGGAAGATCGAATTAGGGTGGGAAGACTCCTTTACAATTCGAAAGTTTTGCTCATCACTTAAAGGATTCTATCATCTCAAGTCCTCAACGATCACTAACTCAATAATGGATAATCAAGAGACAATATTACAATCCATAGCAAGAGATAAGTCTTTTATAACTATGCTTTGAGGACAAAGCATTTTTAAGGGGGGAAGACTTGTAGTTTATCTAGTATATTACATTCTTATTATTTAATAATAGGTTATAGGTTTCTTATTATGTAAATAGGAATTATAATGTAAATGATAAGTCAATGATAAGTCATGACCTTCAGAAATAACATGACTTATCATTCCCCGCGTGTATTTATATACATGTATTGTATTTCATATGATGTCAAGTAAATATGTAAAATGGATAGTAAATAAAATATTATTTATTATGGATATATGGAATTATGTTATGTATTCATGTTGTTCTAATGAAGTGGACCACTAGATCCACTTCAAAATATCTTATCCACTTCTACCTACAATCTAAAATTTTCATTCAACCAAACAAACTATGAATATTCATGCATATAATTTTTCAATGCAACATTTACAACAACACTCAAAATGATTCTAGAATCACAACACATTAATAATTCAATCACTTCAATTGTCAACACATTAAATGTAGTGAAATATCATACATTGTGTGTGTGTGTGTGTGTGTGTGTGTGTGTGTGTGTGAGAGAGAGAGAGAGAGAGAGAGAGATCTTCACCCAATAGATGTTATGCTTCTTCAATTTTCTTGGACTCGCCTCATGTTGGTTGTGGAGCCTGGTTATCTTCCTGACTCAGAGGTCTTTGTTTTCAGTCGTGTTTATACCCCATGAAGACTTTACACCCCAAAAGAATGTACACTCATCCACGCGGGGGAGTGCAGGGGGGGTTACCACGCCCTCGAAGGAAAAATTGCCTTGTAAATGTATATTGTCATTTCATTGTAAATCTGTACCGTTCATTATAAGGTCGCATATCTAACAGTAGAAGTTATGTTAGGGTTTTTTTCCCTAGAAGGCAACCCTCTTTTATGAGGGAAATGTATTGCAGCTATGTATGATAGTGAATATTGTATTCTGAGATAGGAGATTGTGAGAGAAACAAGAGGAAGTTACAGTGGATTTGTTGTAGGTTGTATCTCTTCATTTGTTGGATAATAATAAAGGAAGGAAATGACAATTTCTCTAGTGAACGTAGCCCACACTAGGTGAACCACGTATATTTGTGTCTATATTGTATTGTGTATCTTCTGTGTTTTATTTCCGCATTTGTTTTATTTTATTGCTCTATGATCCTGTTTTTCTAACACCTCATTGCAATGACCATCAATCAAGTTGTTAAATAACAACAGACTCAATACCTTCCTGCAACATCTCGTCATAAAGCTTAAGGGATTCTTGCATATTTCATCTAATGAAATAGTTCCAAGGCATCACCATATCATTCTCAAGGCAATAATCAATATCCTATAAAAATTATTCATAATTCATTACCATTACCTTGAAGAAGAATACTTTTGCATGTTGATGTTTTTGTTTCGTGTTCAAAAAAATAACTAACACGAACCATTTGATAAAAAAACATAAATAAATAGAGAATGGGTACATCCCTGGTGGATAGGCTCTCCAAAGAGATGCATTAGGTTACATCTCTGACTCTGATGCATTGATCACAAAAGGTTCAACTCAAGAGAAGTATGGCAATGACATTAAATACATTTGGTGTGGGAATTTACTCAAAGTACATCCTTGGATTAAACACAATTGAAGGCACATTACCCTCTATTACGTGAACTCAAGAGTTTGGTTTCATTTACGTCGTTATCAATGATACAGTCTTCACCTACAACTTTATATTTTTTGTCAAATAGGTTTGGATATTTTTCCCAATGCACCAAGTTACATTTACACATTAGAGTTCTTTTTCAACTCCTTTGACCATGATAATATGTGTTCGCATTCCATAGATTCATGTGATGCTCTAATTAGAGATATATTTTAGCATGATTTTGAAGTCACATACACCAACAAGACAACCTTTGTTGCCTAATTAAAGACAAAAGGGCATACATATTCCAGTGATCCCAAAGGTTCTATCTATAATTCCAAGACTTTGCTACTAGAATTTAACTTATTAGAATTTGAATAGTAATTTAATCTGGTATAAAGAATTTCTTTACTCTAGTATAACTAACAACAAGTAATATATATGCAAGGATATAATAACAACTGAGCCTGTAGACTAAATTCTTTCAACATACTACAAGAAACATCCATAATGTATGATTCTCTCTTAGGAACACCATTTTGATGAAGTGTATGTTATATGGTGTAGTGAATTCCCTCCTTGTCCCTTGATCTTTACAATAGTTAAGTAAATGTCATAGAATTGTACTCATATCCACTATTAGCTTCCATAACCTTAATATTCTTACACTCTTCCTTTTTGCTTTATCTTGAAAACTTAGGAAGGCCTTGAATGCATATTATTTTTGTTGGAATATTGAGAGGGGGAGGTGAATCAATATGAGCACTTTTTACCACTTTCAATCACAATATCTAAACTTCAAATTTATCAGTAGTTAGTATATCATTTATGATTGCATTCAATATATCATGAGCATGTAACCAAAAGCAGTACCATTCAATAATATCACATCAGATACACAGTACACCAGAATTTACGTGGAAACCCAAATGGGAGAACACCACATAATGCTTTCTAATATATATCAAGAATGCATTGACAGGAAGCACCAACTTCCAAATTCTCCAGCACCAACCCCCTGATTTACAGGCACCAACCTAAAGGAAGCACGAAGTCCCTGAGTTCTTCGGCACCAACCAAAAGGAGGCTATGACCCCCTGATTTACAAGCACCAACCTGAAGGAAGCACCAACTCCCTGAGTTCTCCAGCACCAACTGGAAGGAGGCTACGACCCCCTGATTGATAGGCACCAACCTAAAGGAAGCACAAACTCCCTGAGTTCTTCGGCACCAACCAGAAGGAGGCTACAACCCCCTTTCCTTACCCCATCCTACCGACTTGAAATATAAGTGTAGACTCACTATCACTACCATTGATATTGTCACTGCCAATGTCACCAATAAATCAACCAACCTGTCACTGTCACTGTCAAATCAACCAACCTATCACTATCACTGTCATTGTCCCTACCACTGATATACCATTATCAACCAACTGTACCCAAATCCACTCACATGGATACCAAAACCATCACCAAACAATGTACATCAACCATCAACCAGAACCTATACCATACCATGTACATCAAACATGTACCCTATCATGCATCAACCATGTACCATATCATGCATCAATCATGTGTTTAAACATGTACCATGCCATGTACATCAACCATGTGTCATCTCATGTATCAACCACGTACCAAACCAAGTACATCAACCATGTACCATATCACATACATCATAAGATATCATCAATGAAGTGCCTCGGGCATAACCAAGATAGACACAATACCAAGATACTAATATAGCCAAGATGTGTTACTAATCAATGTACCATAACATCACTAAGCTGTACCTCAACATGTACCAACATCACCAAGACATGCACCTCATACATGTACCAAGAATATGCCTCAGACAATGTACCAAAGATGTGCCTCAAACATATACCAATGCCTCAACAAGGTACCAAAGGCATGACCATCACATCATCAACAAGTAACCAAGACATACCTCAAACCATATTCCTCAAGCATGTGCCAACATCCATAAACCATGTACCAAGAGATACCACCAAACATGTGCCATATCACTCATACACCATACAACAAACCATATGCCAAGTATTCGAGATGTGCCTCTAACAATGTATCATACCATCACCAAGATGTACCATGCACAATCACTATCATGACATGCCTCAAGCATGTATCATACCAACATAAGCATAAGCCTTAAAACTAACACATAAGCATACCTCTGATCCTATAGCAACCCTGATGCATCACATAGTAGATAAACAAACCAACCTGGGCATCAACAACCTGGCACAAGAATTCTTTCCCACTTTTGACTCATCCTCGTGGAACCGAGACCAGTTGTCATGCGGGGCCTCACATGACAAGCATTAGGCAACCCGCGGGGGTGCCTCATGGGACATTAGTAGTCTGACCCACGGGGGTCAACCAACCTAGGTTTTCTTCAGAGAAACCTTCGCACACCTACAATTTCGAAACTCTCAGCTTCGCTCTCCTTCACTACCTCAGATTTCTCCGTCGCAAAATCACTAATAGATCACTTACTCACATAGAATATATTCAATAGAATGTTTGTGTGAATGTTCTTATGAGAGACTTATTAAGGTGTATATATACTTTTTATAAGTAACCTCTTTCCTTGACATTAGGGCTTCTTGAACTTTCTTGTTACAACCACTTTACTCTTTCATTAGTGACTTGTAACTGTTTAGGGGCTTCTTAACTTGTCTTTGGGGATTCCAACTTCATGACCTCATAACTCCTCAACTGTGAGGAACTACGTGATGTTCCACCTATCATTGGAAACAGAATGATGAGGACTATTCATCTATGAGTGCGTTACATGCATTTACACTGTCCTCTGTGTCCTTATTCCTCAAACAACTTCGGGCTTCATGACCACACCTATGGGTTTCTTGTAGACTTCTTCAAAGTGTCTTCCTGTGAGGGCCATGCTTAGAGTTGCGCCATCAAGGGACCACTTTGGAGAATTTTCCAAATACACCCATCACATATGTTGACATCAATGACAACCACTGCTTGTTGACATCATTGACAACCAACTATCCAACAATTTTACCTTAAGAAACTAAATCAACGTATTTTTTAAACAATCATCAGTGATAAACAAAGTATTTCGCATCCCGATGGGTTATGTCCCCATAGAACCACAAATATTAGTATGCACTATAGTTCTAGTAGTTCCTTTACACACTTTGTAGCCTCTTGTAAAAACAACCCCTTATTGGTTTACCATTATACAAGCTTCACATATTTCTTCCTGCCATTTTATATGGGCATTCTATGTTACCATGTTAATTCTATTAAGCAATAAAACGATTTTAAAGCTCATATGCCCATACCTCATGTGTCAAAGTTTGTTGACTATATCAACTTATACCCCCATCACATGTTGGTCTTTGGAAACTGTTGTGAATCCATACAAGCTTCCTTCTTCAATGCCTTATGTTATACCTCAATATATTCTTTACTTCACAATTATGCATAAGTATAGGAACCACTCCTTCACCTTTGATTTGGAGAGTTGTGATCTCCAAGATTCACTAAATCCCCTTTATCTTCGTTTTCTTGAAAGGTTTGTAACCAATCTCTTTTATGCAAACTGCTTGGTCGCACTTGAATATATGAACAGAGCATCACTTGATAGTAGATATATCTCATGCCACAAATAATGTTAAAAATTTGTGTCATCGTCTTTCCTCCTATTCAATTGATCTCTCGCAGCATTATAGCATGCATGCCTCCTCGACTTTCCTTGTGAACGATTTCACTTTCTTTTTCTACACTATTTAACCATATGACCCATTTCGCCACAATAATAACACAAGATATCTTTACCTGAGGTATCAACATTATTTTTTGGAATCATTTAGTTGATTTCTCCTTGATTGGTTTCCCTGAGGCTTATCCCTAGATGAAATTGGACCAACTTTGATTGTATCTCTTGCTTTTGTAATCATTTTGTTTAATCAATTGCCTTGTATAATTTAGTTGTCACTTTGTAAATGATCATTGAAATCCAAAGACACTCTTGATGAGTTTATGCAATACATTTCCAAAATTCCTTAGTTAACAACAGGTGGAATTGACTCTGAAAACAAGATGCTAGCTCTTGTGATGAGAAATTGTTGCCCAATATTACTAATCCCGGCATATTGAGTATTCAACAAATCCAACTGAGAATTTGAAGTTTCAGTTACAATGTTTGGAGACATTTTCCAGTTTTTTACAATTCCGTGATGATGTGGTGTACGATGGGTTCCAAACAAAGGAGTACCAAGAAATTCCTCAAATTGAGACCATTCCCAGGTGTATCACTTCTCTAGGCCAAATGGGAATTTCTTTACAAATTTAGGAATACCTTCCACCAAATCCAAACATTCAAGATAAGGTTGGCTTGATTGAAACCTATGTTTGTAGTGAACTGGCATGGAGAGAAAAAAATTTCAATATGAATATATAAAGGAAGGAAACGGAAAGAGCTTTCACCAAAGAATCTTTAGGATTAATCTGTCTTGAAATTTGTTAAACAAGAGAATCCACTACCACAAATAAAAAATAATGGTATTTTTATTTTAAATTAAAATGTAAAATCCAACTCAAGCATAAAGAATCATGTAAGTTTCTTAAATTCGTGTAAAAAAATCAAGAACATAACATAGATCCTGGTTAAACAATGGCATTTACAACACTAGCAAGTTTGGGCCATAAATCAATGCACTCATTACGAATATGTCCTATAATAAGAGATCATGTGACATCTCAACCATGGAAAAAAAATGCATTCACAAACAAGCCTATTGTTAATAAAAATATGAGGTAATACATCATGAGACAACATATTCATCTGCCACACATAATCAATTAGTGAGCATCAAAGAGACCTCTATGGGTTGGTGAACCAATGTTCCATCAGATCCTTGACTGTATCCTAAAAGAAGAAATGGGTGCAACCTTAATATGAATGGGGTCAAAACATCTTGAAATTCACCATGAGGATGATTTTAGCATTTCCAATCATAGTGTGAAACTTGATCAAATTTTATCACGTTTGGACAATTGTGAGTTAATATATTTGCACAATCACTCTATAATACAGATGGGATTTTCTTTAAGTATTATTTTCTCATATTGTAATTAAAATTTTCCACAATTATACAGTTCTTATGTTTCACTATTTCTCAACAAACAAAACACTAGACTTTAATATTCACTGGAGATTAGGGTATTATCATAAGTCATACTATAAATTCAAAACACCCAACATTGAGAAATAAAGTTTGATATCATCCCCTGTAATCCTACTGCAACCCTAGCCCGACGTGCATCGCTCTACAACACTAGCTC
>ML776556.1:1366598-1400045 GCA_009831015.1 Picea engelmannii | reverse complement strand
CCCGAATCTTGTGGCCCCCACTCCCCTTGGCACGTGACCCCCATTCATAACCCACGTGCCTTCTCTCTTCCTCCCCGTGTCCTTTCTCACTCTGCACTTGATTTCCCTTTTATCTGAGGATCTCCGCCTACTTTCCCTGACGACGAGCCACAAGCCCTTAGCATCACCTTCGTCCTCTCATCCCACGCGAAGTCACCTCTGCTCGTGGGCAAAAATGGCTCCCAGTACTATCAACGGTTTGTTGTTTAAACAATCATGGTTGCTTCAGCTTTCTCTCAATTTCTTCGTCTGGATCTTCATACTGCTTGTCCTTCACCTAGGTTGGCTCTTCTTCTCTGGTCTTCCTATCCATGCCCTCCTCCCTTTCAGTCTATGCTTATTCTAGTTGTTTGGTTCCCGCTCGCCTCTTCTTCTCCTGAAAATCCACACCATCATGTGGCAGAGGTCAAGAGCCTCCTTCTCTTACCCAAATTGCATCTCAGAAGACCTCCGAGAACAGATTCGAGCACTCTGAACAGACTGTAGGAGGATGGAGGAGTGCACAGACGCACAATTTCGAGATCTTCAGCGTGAAAATCAGGGGATACGTGAGGATCTAGCAGGTCTTCAGACACATTTGCAGCAGCGAGAAATCCACCATAATCAAGAATTGGAAATAGTTTTAAGGGGAGTCAATAGAAATACAAGACAGCTCGGGGTTGTTACCCAACAATTGGGAAATCCTTAGCAACCAGCGAACCCAGTTGACACTAACGAATCTCAGGTTCCCTCTTCTTTTCACTTTGTATCCAGTAACGACCACCATGCTCCCGCAACTCCAGGATTTGCAGGCCGCCATTACGCAGAGGAGAACCCAAACTGCCATTACGTAGAGGAGAACCCAGCAGAGGCCAATCTAGAAGCTCGACCGGCGAAACAACAGGAAGATCCCGGGTAGCCTCATAATTATTTAGCAGGTCTTTTATGAAATGTAAATTTGTGTTCTTGTTAAATGTGTATATCGTCATTTTAACATGGCATAACTACAGCTCATATGTACAAGCTGATAAAGTTTTCTTAGGCCTCGATCGACAATTAATCATTTTCAGAAGCAACAAAGGTGCTCACACCCTGCCACATGAATTTTTTTGACATTTTGCGGCCATCTTTTTAATATAAAAACCCCCTAACCGTTTCTGTTAAAAAAAAAAGTTTGATATCATCCCCTACCTCACAAGAATTTACACGACATATTTCCAGAATTCTTGAATTTGTTATGGGAATGGCATGATATGGCCTTCAAAACAACATATGCCAAAAACACTATCATCCATTTCTCTTGAGCCCCATACATCCCCTAGTGTTGTAACCAAGGGATCTGATACCAATTTGTAATATCCCCATTTTCTAAATCATCAAACATGACTAAATTTTTGGTACATACAAAATAATTAGTTATATTCTTACAACAAACACAACCAAGCTTAAAATAATATTGTGACATCTTGGAATAGCCTTTATTATTATAAAAATCTCCAACCCTCCCCTTGACCATAAAATATCCTTCCATTCCCTTCCCTTGACTAATATGTAGCCCATCAACACATTATATACCTAACCAAAGAAAAGGGTCATTTGACATGGATGGATATGGTTATTTCATCCACCATGCATCAAGCAAATCCCTTAGATTTCATTTCCATTGTGTTGAATTAGGAATGAGTGTGCTTTGTCCAAACCTATGAATTGGAAGTGTCCCTTAAGAGTATGCATGTAAGTAAACTACAAAGGTGTAATCCCTTCTATTTTCATTTTATCAAAGAGATAAAGCGCATTCTATATTTTCTCTAAATTGCAAGCATCATGAATCAATATATTATATGTAATTGAATTTGATTTGCAAACCGCATTAACCATTCTCCAAAGAAATTCAACTGCCTCTATAAGTTGTTTCCTATAACAGAGTGCACTTAAAACAATGTGTTAGTAAATGGAATCTTGACGGTCCTTTGTCCTCTCAAAAACCACATGTACCTTATCCATCTCATTGTTCTAACAGTACACCTGCATAAGTGGTGATAAGTAGATATTCTGGGAGTACAATTAGCACTTGCCATCTTTTCCAATGAAACAAAGGCTGCATTGACATGATTCTTTTAACATTTCTATGAATTAGAGAGAAATACGAGCAAGATATAGGTAAAAGGGTAATATATTCACATAGTACTCAAGTTGTAGATACCTTTGAGTACATATTGGGAACAAGTTGTGTATAGCAGAAATTAACAAGCTCGTATTCGTCTTTCAGAAATAAGAATGTACACATTAGGAGAGAATTTAGTAACCACCCATTTACATATTCAAATTTTAAAATGCAATACTACAACATGCAAGTTAATTTAATAAACTGTGCTTGGTAAAATGGGATAAATCCAATAAAAGAGATACAAATAAGTCAATACTCTCTTAGAGGAATGACCTCTCAATGATGTAACCCATATAACTAGTATGCTTTGAATCTTCACAGAGAATGTCAAGTATTGTGTAATAAATCAAGTATGGATTGATGGTGTAATTGCACACGATGTGATCCTTTCTCATATGCTTAATCCAATATGGACCATTGATCTAAAGTGGCCTTGTAATGTGATTCAATACTTCATAAATGTTGGTGGGCTAAGAAACAATCAATAAGGTATTATCTTTTGTGGTGCCTGTATATATATCTTTGTGAATGTTGTGATTCTAAAACTCATCATTCTTCTGACTAGAACTGAAGGAACAATTAGAAATCAAATAACATTACCTTCAATCACGAATAACATGTGTTGATTTATGGAGATCAAATATTTGGTTCCAATAGAATCCATGCTTTCACCCTTGGAATGATGTAATTTTGCATTTCACAGAGAGATAGAAATGAACAAATGCTTAAGGAAAGCAAACTACAAACTTACCAGAATTTACTTAGAATCATAATCACGGTCAATATATATTTATGAGCACAAACGTTTTTTGGATGTTGAGCAACATATTACAAGCCATCTCTCAGTTTAAACAGTGGACACTGATGTGATATCTATCTATGACAGTAAATATTTTCTACAACTAACCCACTCATTTGTGCAAGCAATCGATACACAAACACTTTGCTATAGACAATAGACTACTTTGCTTAAATTCAACCTCTTGGCAGTAAAATCGTAACAACATATGAATTAATTGCGATAAAGAATTGAAGTACCTCAAGCTAAACATATGAAAATTTTCTTCAATCATTTGAAGGATAAGGTTTTGAAAAGAGTAGACATGATTCCTTTCAAAAAAAAATAGAGTGACAGGTAAAAGAATGGACTTGAAAGTGAAAAAGAGACTCAAGTGCCAACTCAAACCAACGTTAAATGACTATGATCCATAACAAACCCATAATTGAAACAATGCACAAAGAGATCGTGCAAGAAAACAATTCATTGTCTTCTCATTCACCGAAAATGAAAGAATAAGAATAAGACTAAGAGCCTATAGGAAAATATTTCTTATACCCCAAATAATGAGAACTTTTAGAGAAAATATGAATTACATATCTATGTTGAAGTCTAATTTCCAAACAACTAACTAAGATAGAGCAAATTTCCACCCAACCATAGGTATTATTTTATGGAAACCACCCCTATCTAGGTTGTGATACCACTAGGGAAAAGAAGAGCAATGCAAAATTCTCAAGGTAGTCTCTCCATCTCAGGTGCAAGAAGAAAACTAACCAAGTATCCCACTACTAATTTTCTGTAAACAAAACAACAATTTGGTACCCATAATACCCACCCCACACAACACAAGGAGAATTATCCTTCTCTGCTCAATAGTACCTCGGAAGTCCCTGCCTCCAGTGCTCTTCATTGTGGGCATAGAAAGGTCCAAGCTATTGCCTATTAACTCCAACATATTTATTTTTCTTAGTTCTTGGCTCTTCTCAAGGTTTTAATGGTTGTTCCATCCCATAGTATGGTAGCCTTCTTTTTTCGAGCAAAAAAATTCCTTTCCTCTCTTCTCTCTTCTCCAAAAACCAACCCTCTTTTCCCATTTTTTTTTCTTCATGAGTGAAAGATGGAAAACAAGAGTCCTAAACCAACTCTTTTTGCGGGGGACAAATTAACCAGAATGTAGGAGGTAATTGATTAGATCTAAGAGTTTGTTTCATCCACTCCTTTTATCTCCAATTTGGACTATAGGCTAGGCTCAATAGAATGAGGGTTAATGAAAAGATGAGTAGAAAAGCGACATATGATTTTATGCAAGTAGAATTCCCTTAGACCCCCTCACCTTTCCCTTCTCATGGTGTCATAGCCCCTTTAGGTGTTCATGCTGAGCCAATCTTGGTTCTTTTTTTAGCTACAAAATAACAATATCTACATGTATTCAAAGTATTCAAATCACCATGGCATGTCTACCTCATGGTGTGAATAAGGCATAGAAATAAAGTATCTATGCAAAAAAAATTAAACATAATTAAATACAAATTATTAAGAGGGTCAAAACTAGGACATTACAATAAATCCAAGAGCAACATGAAAAGTCAAATAAAGGTGACTACATGGTGAGTACATACTTATGTATTGGAACTTAGTTTTTGGAAAAAATAATTCTTGTTTATTATAGATTGACAAAATATTGATGCAAGTATGTAATAAATATTGAGTAATAAATGATTGAATATAAATTGACGATTACAATGAACCTCATCATGGTGTATAAATATACAATAATTGGTCACGAGATGAAGAGTTGTGTGTCCTTTGACCTGTGATTAACTCAATTATTGTTGTTGTTGTTGTCATTTTCTTACGTTGCCACCCCCTTAAGGGATGATTTGTCCTCAAATCATAGTAAATAGGGTTCTTTGTAGTTGGGCATGTTTTCTTGGTGGCATCATCTTTGTTTAGTTGTAGGGGTTTGACTTAGTTCTTGATTTGAGTGTTCACAAGATTCTTTTGTAGGATGTGCATCATATTTTGAAGTCTGTTGACTTGTTTATTTAACATGAAACATTGATGCTCCTTTGTAACATTTTTTCATTTCTTCTATTATTGTATGCTTGATTGTGTTTCTTACCCCCTTTTCATTAGTCGTGGATCATATTTCTTGAGAATAAAACTTTAAATCCCATATAATTTATAATGGTGTCCTTGCTAGTTAAATACCATGAATTGCTCTTCACGATTGGTGGTATAAGTGGTTAACTACTTCAACCATTCAAAACCTAGCACCATATCCATTTCATTTAGTGGTAGAGAAGATAATCCCATTTGTAGTTCCAATTCTTGTATTTGAACCGATATTTTATGACATCTTCCTACTCCCCTGACATTTTGTTCATCAATGATCGTAATTGTGAGGTCCTTGGTGGGGTGAAAAAAAAGGTTTAATTGTTTAATGAAATTGATGTTTATACAATTACGAGTACTGGCGGACTCTACAAGTATCGTTACATTTATATTTTTTATGATTCCTTTGAGCTTTAGAGACTTATGTTGTAATTTCCCCCTCATGGTTGCTAGTGGAATTGTAGGTTTTCTTCCCTATTTTCTTTGGTCATGAGTCTTATCAACCTTCCTTAGATGAGGTTGAATATATTTTGTAGTTTGATCTCATATTTGTTCTTTTTTGAGTAATCATTTCTTTTTGGAATTATTTTTCTTCATTTATATTATGTGGTGTGCATGAGATTGATGCTAATGTTACTTTTAGTAGTGTTTCATCGTTGTCATATTATGAATTATATCCTATAGTGATTTCATTTCGTAGGTTTGAGACTTCTACTTTATTTCCACCCACTATTTTCAAATGGTGTAGTGATTTGTCTTCACATCGATGCCCTAGAATCTATTTCTTACCACATCTGCAACAATGGTTTCCCTTCTAAATTAACTCTAGCCATCATCTTTCAAAATCTTCTATTAACTTGACAATTTTATCCCCTTATTATTTTTACAATTTCTCAATCTTATCCATAAGTTGTGTGATTCTATTAGCTTCATCTTCATCACAATGTTCCTTTAATTGTAGGTTTTTATTGCTAGCCATTTTGGTGGTGGCTTTCTTCTTTGTAGGACCCACTTTAATRTAACTTTAGTTTATATATTATGTATATAAAGTTCTAAAATTTTTGTGTTTTTAGAAAAAGTGTGTGTGTGTGTGTGTGTGTGTGTGTGTGTGTGTGTGTGTGTGTGTGTGTGTGTGTGTGTGTGTGTGTATTCCCCCCACTMGGGTTCAATTCCCGCAAGTGACATGTTGAGATATTAAATGAGCATGCTATCGAAAAAGCCTCGACTTTCTACAAAATATGGTTTACCCCCATCCTTGAAATGAGGGGAAGTGCCTGGTGGGTTTCCCCGGTCTCTATTCCAAGTAATAGTTTTTAGCAGAGGTTGGTGATGTTATTCATAGAGTGCCTATCTTAACCCTTGAGAGGTTGGGTGAAGGCCTTTAGGCCACCCACATTGTAGGATGCCATCATGAAGACTCAATATATGGTAGACACAGTAGCCAAGAAGGCACCAATAAAACCCTTTATTCCATAGAAGGTTCAAGTGACGAAGCTTCCCCATAAGACATGGATAGGGAAGGATAGGTTTGATGAGGAAACTCGAAGAGAACTAAGGAGAAAGAAGCTATGCTATAGTTGTAAGGAGTCATGGGAATTGGGACATCAATGTATGGGCAAAGGTAAAATCCATTATTTTGAGGTAGTTTCCGACAAGGAGGATGACGATGATGATGAGGGAAATGGACAGGACAATGGTGAGGCATCATATGCTACAAAGCAGGCACCATTGTAGGATAGCACCAAAGGAGTGACCATTGCCACACTTTCAGGAGTCCCTAAATATTACACCTACAGGGTCAGAGGAATTTTGCAAGGGCAGAAAGTTACAACATTGATTGATGGTGGGGCCGCCCACAACTTCATTGATGTTGCAGTTGTCACTAGAAGACAAATCCTTGCAGAGGACTTCGAAGGATTAAATGTGGTATTAGCATATGGGTACAACATGGCATGTACTCAGAGGATCAGGGGATTGTAAGTAACAATGGGAAACTATTTGTTGATCGATGACTTTTATGTCGTAGATTTAGCAGATACTCATGTGGTGCTAGGAGTTCAGTGGTTGTACTCATTGGGATATATCCACATGAATTATCAGGACATGAGAATGGAGTTCCAGGACAAGGGTGGGTAGTGAGTCATCCTAAGAGGTATGTCAACAGGTGCCCCTAGGATCGTGTCTAATCAATACATGGAGGCCCTTTTTAGACATGGGGACGTGTCTTGTGCAACATAGTGCTTGATCACCATGGAGAAACCATCACAATATCGCCATCATTACCATGCATATATACATGCATTGCTTGGAAAGCATGAAAGAGTGTTCGAACCATTGCTAGCAGGGAGACCACCTGATAGAGGATTTGAGCATGTCATTGAGCTAGAAGAGGGGTGTTGAGGAAAAGATATGAAATAATCTTACTCAAGCATTTTCAAATCTTTCTAGGCTAAGGCAAGATAGATGGGAATATTACCCTATATTTATAGCCTCAAAAATTGTTTCCCAATCCACAAGCTTTAGTTACAAGGGCTTAGGCTGATTTTTTTAAATAGAAGATTGTTGCAAAATTCAACATTTTTATATAATTTTCTGAATATAACAGATGCAAAAGTAAATGTGGAGACAAAAGAAAAAATACCAAGTCACATATTAATACAGATGAGACAGAATAGCAATCGCTTATTTCATTCCAAGAAATCAAAAGAATCGTTCTCTTTACAAAAATCCCTAAGGGAGTTTGGACCAAAGTCAAACTTAGATGTCCCCAATGAAAACCATACAAAAGGACTCTGACATGAATTAAAAAATTGAACTTTAAAACTTGGATCAGCTTGCCACAGATTGTTGCCCACTAGACTTTGCACAATCTCCATTATCAATCATGAAATTTAATTCATAAACAGACAAGTCTACACAGACTATCAAAGATAGATCGACACCTCTGAAAACAAGTGTCTGAATGATGTAATTCTGCTTTGAATCTTTCTGTCTACAATAGGACCCTGCTGTCATAAAAGAGAACTAGGCTTTTAATGAATTGAAGAATGAATGAAAACTAAACTATCTCAATAAAACTCAAGAGCAAACATTAGTATGCTTTCTCCTTCTATTCCCCTTTTGTTCTTCCTTCTCATTTTGCTTTTACTCATCCCAAATTAGTTGAAGTAGTTCAACTAATTCTTTTAGTTAAGTTAGCTAAAACTAAACTAACTTTTAGTTAGGGGAAGGATTAATATAATAATAACAATAAGGGTATTTTAATAAATAATAACTAGTAGGTGGGACCCCTTGTGACTCCCTTTAGTTTCTTAACAAAAATAAACATAACTAGTCAATCAATCAAACATATCCCTCCTTGTGGCTCCCGTAATCATTCTCATAATTTGAAAACTAAATTTCAATGATAGTTTAAATCATATCCAAACATATAATATCCAAAATATCCAAAAATAGTATGTTGTCCAAAAACTTCAGCAGTCAATTGTTCTCAACAAAACAATAATAAAATATACTCAAAAACCGTATTTGCCACTTTGGGAGGCAATTTTCCCTTTGTTGTTGCTATCTTCTTTAGAATTTATTGAATTAGCCTTAGGCTGTGTGGAGCCTTGAGGCTTGATCTCACTAATGACATGAGAACAATCATCTCTCAAGTGCATGTAGGATGAAACAAATTTGGCTAAATCAGTTGAGGGAGAGGAGGGGGCAGCAACAGCTTTTCCTTTTTCATGCATGTGGTGGGCTTCGGTTTTGATTCTTTTGCTTGCGTGGGAGGACTGTACAGGTGAGTGTGCAGGGGCAATCTAGACATTTGGGTTAACATGTGGAGGAGGAGCAGGTAGAGACAAATTTGGCCAGCCACGATGTTGGGAGACCATTGGGTGAACAATCTCCTGCCATCTATCATTCTTATGAACTTCAAGTTGCAATGAAACATGAGGGGGGACAGGGATACCAGGTACATGATGGGGTTGGAAGGGAGGCCTTTATGGTCTAGGTTGGACTACCCCTTGTCCAATCCAATTGAAAAAATCATCTTGGAAGATCTGGTTTAACTCTTGTGGATCTGCATCGAAATGTATCGAGAATCTTGGCCTTCTAGGCCCTCTGTTCCAATTCCCTCTGCCCCTGTTATTTCGTCCATGGCTTCCTCTGATGAAGAATCTCATACTGTATGCAGTGTTTATTAGCAAGTAGCTTCTTAAACAAACCACACATGACATCTCTTAATATGAAACAAAGTTTGGCTCAACAATCACATCAGACCCATGCAATCCAATCCATAAAATTCATTTAATAATTGTCAATGAGCAGGGGGTGAATAAGGGTTCTGGCATATCTGAGGGGGTTGTATTAGGCGGAAAAGTGACAAAATGAAAGGGAGTAAGAACATGATTTTTGCTCAACAAATCATTAAACAATCGACTGTGCAACAATAAAAAAACCATATCAATTGTGATCCATCTTTGGGTTATTTCTTAATCGTTGTAACACAGAGTTTTTTAATTTAATTTTAAGAACAGGGTGTGCAAAATGAATCTGGGATTGTGAGGGGATTCGTAATGAGCGAAAAAGTTAGAAAATGACAGGGGATTTAATAGATAATGTTCATAAAATAAATTAAATAATCAACAATCATAACTTTGTATTAAAATCAATCCAAAAAGCACCAACATTCATTGTTCCTCAATTGTATACAAAATTGCTTGTTGTTTCAATAATTAAATTTCCTAGAATTCTTTAATTCATAACAGTTTGTGCAATATTAACTTATAAAAATCTTTTTCCATTCAACAGTATTATTTAACAAAGCGATGATCCCTTCTTCTTCTTCTTTTAAAAAAATAATCAAAACATGCACAACAATATGTTCAACATCTATCCCTGATAATCCATAATGCACCACGATAACAATCAACATCCATTGTTTACCAATCAACAATCAGACCGAATTAAAATGTACACAGATCTCTTTTCAAAACGTGAACAGACTTCAAAGCATGCCCGATTATACATAGGTCTTCATCATATCAATCGACAAAATCTTAAAATGAAACAATAGTCAACCCAAACATAAACCCCGAACCTTATCTATGTTGGTATAACTTCATTTCGTAACAATTGGTAGTCTATATGATGATTCCAATATAATATATGAAGCGAACAGAACCAAACTGACACACAAACATCTTTTAAACTTGCCAGAACCCTGATCGGGCTTAGTAAAATTCACACAGGTGTTTTCATATGCAATCAAGACCATGTTGGATAAAACACAGTAAGCGAAACCATAACGAATAGGAAGACAACCCTCGACTGTATGCAACCGCTCGTTTCCAATTTTATTTGTTCAACCAATTTTATCATAGAAGGACCAAATAGAGACTCGACGAGAGAGAATGTGTCTTAAAGACTACCATAACCATTTAACTGATAAACCAATACTTGACAACCCAGAAGGTGCCCGAAGAGAGTGGATACGAGTCAGAGTTCAAGTCAAGCTCTGTCGAAATCAAATGTAGGGAGACAACAAGCTTTTTTGTCTTTTTAAACAAAACACAAAGAGTTGAAAGTCTTCCAACACTTATATCTACCACAAGCCAAAACACATTTTGAAAAAGACACAGTAGTGAGCCACAGAGTCTTTACTTATTACTCCAAGTACCAGCAACGAAAACAATAGTCAACACCCGAGGAGAGCATAGACAGTAAGAGTAATATAACCCAGTGCACATAGGTGCCTCTAATACTTGCAAAGAAGGGATAAGGGTTAACTTGAAAGTGGCGGTTATTCAAAAAAAACACAGAGATATAACATCTATTTCCAACACCTAAAGGGCTGAAAGAACTTGACAGCAACAATAGTGAAAACATGGACGTCCCTTTGGACATAACGCCAAGATACAACATGTATCAATCCAATACCCACATAGATCTCTATTATCGTTTAGGGCTACCCAAGACTGGATCTTGGGACAATTCAGTGAAAAGACAGTAAGAACAGGCCATCAACCCGGACTCGGGATCTGAAGAAAAGACACAACAAATGTTGGCAATTTCTCTGCGACTAGGTAAGGTTTACCACCACGACTGAGAGAAAACAAGTTAACCGATGATGATACATAGAAAAACAACCCTCAATCATCAACCCAGAGCCATGTTGCACCACTGCTACTTATTATTCCACAGAAACCCATCATAAAACTACATTGACCGAGCAAACAACCAACGTGCAACTTAATAATACCCATTCCTTTGCTTACAATTTCCGTCATTTTACATTCATCATAGAGAGCCATAACACCACATTTACACACAGTCAAAATTCTCAAGAACACATAGAATCCAAGCATCATTGAGCCATCATTTGGTTCATACAACAAAGAATACATCATGGATGGAGAGAAAAGAATCATACCTGTGGGAAAAACGCTTAAATGGCTAGTTGGCCGAGTTTTCTCTTCCAAGAGCCTGAAAATTCAAAGCTTCACAACCAACAGAGTGAAATTGCAACAATGGAGCAATGCTAGGGTGACAGACGATAGGGAAAGTATGGAGTGACATGCAGTAAATGCACGTTGCTTCCATCACCTGGCCCCATTCAATTTGAAGTACAAGACAACCCAATAAGCATCACATTCACCAATAATCAATCCATATAACCAATGCATATTCAATGCCAAACCATCATGCGATCTGAGGTGATATCCATTGCATAGTGCACCACCCAATATAGTTTACACGTTAGCCCTTTCCATAACTCCATGTAATAATCCATATTAATAATGATATATGTGCCTCCATTTAAATCTAATGAAATTTGCATAGACCATTAACCAAACAAATAGTATAACAGTTAGGACTAACACTAGTATCCCTTAACTCTTTCATTCAAAATTTGCATATAGTCTTTTATTATACCTCAAATACATAGTTTCTTTCCTTTTGCTATACATTAGAACCTTTTCATGGTTTTTTTCTTTGATTTGATCATGCTACCATTAAATTATCCCTTGCATATATGTGGCTAGGTAATCAATCATAAGAATTAGCAATAATGTTATAACATAGCAATTGTAAATAACATGCTCCTCATACCCATAAAACTGTCATGTGTCGCAAAAAAACGTTCCACAATAATGCATTATCCATCCATTATCACGCCAAATGAAACCAAGACTGGATCGTCAAAAATGTAGGACTATGTAGGCAGCAACAAAACATGTGTAATATATTTATCCTTGCGCCTCTAGTCTACAAGGGGGTCCCACTTACTAGTATTATATTATTAGCATAGTTAAATAATAGCACTTTAGCAATACTTTGCGGGCGTAATTCATCGTTACGATTTTAATCGTCAACAAGGGGTCAAAGCCTATGATCACCACACCCTATAGGCATCTAAAGAGGTTAAAGGACGAAATAGAGAAGGACATAAAGGAGTTGTTGGAGATGGGACATATCACGCTTAGTTCTAGTCCCTTCACTTCTTCAGTTGTAATGGTGAAGAAGAAGGATGGCACTATGGGGATGTCTATAGACTACAGGGCACTGACTAAGAAGACCATAAAAAAATGATACCCAATAGCCAAGATTGATGAGATGATAAATGAGTTGCATGGGGAAGTGTACTTCTCAAAGGTTGATTTGCAATCAGGATACCATCAGATTTGGGTCAGAGAGGAGGATATCCATAAGACAACGTTCAGGTGTCACTATGGGCACTATGAGTTCCTAGTCATGCCCTTCGGGTTGACTAATGCACCAACTACCTTTCAATCATGCATGAACCATATCTTCAACAAACAGTTGAGGAAATTCTTACCAGTGTTCTTTGATGATCTTCTAATCTACAACAGGACATGGGAGGAACATCTGAAGCATGAGGATGAGATTCCCACCATTATGGAAGAGCGGTCACATTTTGCCAAGGAGGCAAAGTGTGAGTTTGGGTTGACATGGATCCTCTCTCTAGGGCACGTGATTGGTGTTGAGGGAGTAAAGGTGCATCAGGAGAAGATATAGACAATCTTGGATTGGCCCACCCCCAGATCACTCACAGATCTACGAGGATTCTTCGATATATGCAACTATTATAGGCACTTTGTGAAAGGATTTTCACAATTGGTTGTGCCATTGATAGACCTCACCAAGAAGGGGGCATTTTGATGCTCTGAGGACGCAATGGTAGCATTCGATAAAATGAAGAGGGTGATGAGGACTTTCCCAGTATTATCACTCCCAGATTTCACACAACCTTTTTTCATGGAGTGTGATGCATTCAGTGAGGGGATAGGAGCAGTATTGATGCAAAACCGACACCCGATATATTTTGAGAGAAGAAAGCTAAGAGAGCTAGAGAATTTCTATATGATCTATGATAAGGAGATGTTGGCCATCATGCATGCATTAGCCAATTTCATACAGTACTTGGTAGGAGGACGCTTTGTGGTTAGGATTGACCACAACAACTTGAGATATTTCTTGGAGCAGCGGGATCTAAATGAGAGGTAGCATAAATGGGTGAGTAAGGCGTAGGCATATGATTTTGACATTGAGTATGTAAAGGGGAAGAAGAACATAGTTGTTGACCCCTTATCCAGGAGACCTGCAACCTTCTCCATCACAGAGATCTCAGCAGACTGGAGGTCCATTCTTTTGGTGGAATACTCCAAGAATAACTTCACCTATGAGATGATGGAGGGAATTATTCAGGGTGACAGTTATATGGTAGTGGATGACATCATCTACTACAATGATGGGATCTATCTTGTCCCTGAGTCCAATCTAAAGGATAATATTTTGAGGGAAGTACATGATGCACCATTGGCAGGGCACAAGGGGTATCTGAAGACCTACAAGAAAGTGAGGGAGAGATTCTCCTGGAAGGGTCTCAAGGAGGATGTACTTTGTCATGTGAGGGAGTGCATGACTTTTCAGCAAAGCAAGTCAAAATTTACACACACTGCGGGAGTTTTCCAACCATTGTCGATTATCGAGCAGAAGTGGGATAGCATTTCAATGGACTTCATTACAGGGTTGCCAAAGGTACAAGGCAGGGACTATATCTACATGGTACTGAACAAATTGACAAAATATGTGCACTTCATTTCCATTCCTTCAGAGTACATCGCATCTCAAGTAGTAGATATATTATTCAGAGAGGTGTTCAAACTTCATGGTATTCCGAGGAACATAGTCAGTGATCAGGATAGTAGGTTTCTCTACGTATTTTTGTAAGAGTTGTTTAGGTTTTCCGGGACATAGTTGACACCTAGTACTAGCTACCACCCCCAGAAATATGGGTAGACTAAGATAGTAAAAAAATGGATTGAGGGGTACCTAAGGAACTATGTGTTAGGACAACATTAGGCATGGATAAAGTGGTTGCATCTCGGGGAGAATTGTTACAACACCACTCATCACATGTCCATCGGGATGAGCCCATTCAAGGCATTGTATGGCTATTATGCCCCATCCTTGGTGGATCTGGCGTTTGGGGAGAGCAGATCTCCTAAGGCCAAAGATTGGTTGCAGGAAATCCAAGACACCTTAATAGTCCTGAAGGAGAATTTACAGGCCAGTCAAAATCAATAGAAGATCTATGCAAATAAGCACAAGGTGGAATATAACTTTGAGGTTAGGGACCTAGTCTTTCTCAGGTTGTAGCTTTACAGTTAGTCGTTGTTAAAGAAGAGTGGTGTAGAAAAGTTGAAGCCTCGCTTTTATGGACCCTATAGAGTGGTCAGGAGAGTTGGGGAGGTAGCATACGAGCTGGAGCTACCAAAAGGTAGCAGGATCCACAACACCTTCCATGTATCCTTCGACAAGAAGGTATTGAGACAGCAGGTGACTGCGTTGGCAGATCTTCCTCCACTAGATGAGGAAAGGAAATTGGTTCTATCTCCCAAGAGGATTTTTTATGTTAGGGAGCATAGGTTGAGAATCAGAGTCATTTGAGAGTACTCGGTTGTATGCAAAGGATTGCCTACAGAAGATGCCACTCGAAAAGGAGAGTAGATCTTATAGCACCCTGATCTGGAGTTGCTCAAGGAGAAGTAATATTGGGAAGGGACGACTATAATGTCCCCTTCTAATTGAGCATGACAGAGGATGGCTTAATTGATCTAGGTGGATATTGGTGGCCACCGACCTGTTCCAAATTCCAACTGGCTCATCTTGACAGTTTTCAGTTCAACACATTTCTTTGTAATGGGGACATTTCTTTGTAATTGTGGGTTTTGCACTTATGGGGTTGTCCTGAAGCCCTACACAACATCCAGATGGATATTGGTGGCCACCCACCTATTCCAACTACCTTATTTTGGAAATGTTCATATCAGTACATCTTTATGTACTTCCAGGGCCGTTTTGGGGCTCTAAACAATGTTTTCTTGGCTTGCCACATTCAAACTATAGACAAAGTTAAATTTTGATGGCATAATGTGTATTTCTTGAAAATACCTTTCCAACGAGCTATCACACGCCTAAAACGGAGATCGTATGCAAAAGTTACGACCCTGGGAAGTTAATGTACTAACTTACCCCAATGGGGCCCACATGACTTTTGATGCTTCATCTCCTAGGGTTAGGTTTTTGGATGTCTAGGGTTTTGGCATTTCTGTTTATCATAAAAATGCCTTTAGAGCCTCATTGTAATCATATTCTTGCGAATGAGCATAGTTGTAACATCTCTTCTCAAAGATAAAGTTGCCACCATTCTAGCGAGTCTTGCACTCTGTATTTTTACAGTGTTTCTACATTTCTTTCATTAATAGAAATCATGTATTGTTTTATTTCTCTGTTTCTGGAAAATTTTAGCTGTATTTCATTGTAATATCTTTGTTTTCATTTCGTTCCGAAAATAATCTGGATTAGTGGTATCAAAGCAGGTTGTTCTTGATCGTTTTTCATTGCATGTCCCCGATGAGGTCTGAGTATAGAAAGTTGGGTCTCGAGCTTGTCTCTCTTGAGGAAAATCGCTCCCGCACACCCAAGAAACCCTCTACGACGGTAAAAAATAAAAACGGTGGAGCAGGAGATTCTATTATCGTGTTGCTTGATCAAGCTCTCGCACGACAGAGAGACGAAATGATGGATAATTTTTCCCACATCCTTCAATGTGTGTTGATAGCAACAAGTGCATCTTCATCAAGCGACCACTTTGGAGGAACCTCTCCCTTCAAGGTACAATTTAATTTTGATATTCCCGTATTTGAAGGTTACTTAGATGCAGATGCCTTAGAAAAATGGTTGAATATTCTAGAATGTTATTTCTTTGTTCATAATTTTTCCAACAGGGAAAAAATCATCTTCGCACTCCTCGAGGCTCTCCCCCATGTCAAACATTGGTGGGAAACTTACTGGGAGAAAATTTCCATAGAGGAATCTAGAATATATGGGGCCAAGCCCACTAGGGATCTTTTTGTGGATGTGGTCAAGGGACAATACTACCATGTTGATAACTATGAAGACCAATACATGAGATGGACCACACTACGGAAAGAGAAGAGCCAAACAATGTCGAAGTTCACAAATACTTTCCATACCTTACACACCAAGCTGGGTATCAAAGACTCTGACTAGAATCTGGTTCTGAAATACAGTGGGGCTCTACATAGGTAATCCAAACCGAAATGGATTTCCTAAACATCTCATCATTGGGAGTTGCCTATCGATATGCTGTCAAAATCAAGCAAAAATTTAGGCACCAGAACAAATGAGAGTTCGGGTCTTCAAATCTGCAACAACCAAAGCATGGTAAAGACAACCCTAACCAATAGCCTCCCGACAATCAATCCAAGACACATGAAAAGAAGGGTAAAGGAAAGATAAAGAATGACACTAGGAAGTGGTGCGACTTCCATAAAATCCCTTGGCACAACACCAATGAATGTTGCTCGAAACAGTCAATGGTGGCCAAGGTTAAAGACAAGGAGTTGAACCTTGATTTGGAATTTGATCCAGAAAATATTGAAAATGGACATATCATCGATGCAGACCCCAATGCTACTGTCGTGACCGCAACAATTCAAACAGAAAAACCAGTAGATCCTGAAGAGGGGGAGCACTTCTTCCATTCAAAAATGTGGGTGAAGGGGACCTTGTTGCATTTCATTGTTGATAGTGACAGCCAGAAGAACCTCATCTCAGTTGAGGTCGGCAAACAGTTCAGGTTGTCGATAACACCACACCCGCAACCATACAATATCAAGTGGCTTCACCAGGGACGATATCTTCATGTCAACCAACACTGTCACATGTCCTATGGCATCCATCCCTTCAAGGATGAGGTAGTGTGTGATGTTGCTCCTCTTGATGTCTGTGATGTTTTTTTGGGCTAACCATATATGTGGAAGCATCATGTTGTTTACGAGTCTCGACCACGTAGTGTCATTATTACTTTGGGGGGTCAGCTCTATAGGATACTAGAGGTAGTTTCGACTATTGTTCCACCAAAACAATGTCGCAAGGTAATATCTCACACTGCCAAATCCATCCTCTTCACATTTTGTTCAAAGGATGAAGAGAAGGCCACTACAACCTCAACACCTTCTATCCAGCAGAAGCAGATTGCAGAAGAGAAAGTAGACATTGCTACTTCACCAACAATGGTGCCTACACAATGCCCTGTCAAGCCCAGAGAAAACAGGTTGGTGGAACAAATTCAATCCCGCCAGCGACAGGTTCGTTACAGCCTTCAACAGACCAAGCAACGCAACTTATCCAACAAGGCACGTAGCTCACCAAGATTCAGATGCAAAAAAATGATTTCCCCTCTTCCCCGGGCACTCAACGCAATGGAGACCATTGCTTCCTAAGGGGGGAGGACTGATCCAGGTGGATATTGGTGGCCACCCACCTGTTCCAAATTCCAACTGGCTCATCTTGACAATTTTTAGTTCTGAACATTTCTCTGTAATGGGGACATTTCTTTGTAATTGTGGGTTCTGCACTTACGGGGCTATCTCGAAGCCCTACACAGAATCCAGATGGATATTGGTGGTCGCCCACCTATTTCAACTAGCTTATTTTGGAAATTTTCATATCAGTACATCTTTTTGTACTTCCGGGGTTGTTTTGGGGCTCTAAACAGTGTTTTCTTGGCTTGCCACAGTCAAACTATAAACGAAGTCATAATTTGACGACATAATGCGTATTTATCAAAAAGACCTTTCCAACATGCTATCACATGCCTAAAATGAAGATCGTATGCAAAAGTTATGACCCCGGGAAATTAATGTACTAATTTACCCCAACGGGGCCCACATGACTTTTGGCGCTTCATCTCCTAGGGTTAGGTTTTTGGATGTCTAGGGTTTTGGCATTTCTGTTTATCATAAAAAGACCTTCAAAACCTCATTGTAATCATCTTCTTTTGAATGAGCGTAGTCGTCACAACTCTTCTCAGAGATAAAGCTACCACCATTCTAGCGAGTCTTGCACTCTGTATTTTTACAGTCTCTATACATTTCTTTCATTAATAGAAATCATGTATTGTTGTATTTTTTTGTTTCTGACAATTTTTATGTGTATTCCATTGTAATATCTCTACTTTTATTTCGTTCTGAACATAATCTGGATCATTAATAACCTATATGACTACCGTAGGCTATAGTCAGCAAGGACAAGGGAGTCAAGGAGGTTTATTTGGTGTCACTAGGTTAAAAGAATAACAAATCCTAAAGTGACATTAAACAAAAACAAATAATTATATTTAAATGAAATTGGAGGGAAAATAAAGTGAGGGTTTGATTTGGTCAAAAAGGGAAAGATCTAGAAGGCGCGGAGGAAGGATAAATAGAGGGGTAACCCTTCTCTTTGGAAGTATGATTTGATCTCTCATTTTGGAGTGCTCTTGGAGCCATTGTTTCGTTAGGGTTTAACAAAACCCTTCCACCATTGTAGTTTGATTTTGGTGGTGCAATATCCACCCTAGCTAAATAAGGAGGAGGATCCATACAAGCTATTCATTAGAGTCTCAAATTGGTGTGTTTCAGCTTGGGAGAATATCGGTGTATGCAAGAAGTTGACAGATCTTTCCAGAGGAGATTGATCGTCGAGTTTGCAATGACCAGGAGGGTTTTGGGAAAATATTAATAGGGGTCACCCCTCGTGGGTTGAATACAGGGTGCCCCACGAGGCCCCACATGTTGCACAACCTCGTCTAGTAAGGATCTATGTGAATTAGAGTTACAGGTCTGTTGAGGTATGGGCGACCGGATCACAGCGGTAGGTGTTTCTTGGAGCAAATTGATACCGCACCAGCGAAGGCTAGACATTCCAGGGAAGACATGTATGGAGGATATTTTGGGCATCATTACCAGGTTTATTGTTGTTCTGGTTTGTATTTATTGCAGTTGTTTTGCAACCAGTAGATCTGTGTGTTTAGGAGGGTTTGCAACTGTTGTTACAGCCAATAAGGATATTTGTATTTGTTGTGATTTGGATTTCCACACCATAATAAGATGCCATGGTTATCTTCTCTATCCTCTGTGTAATGGTTGCATGTATCATTTTTTACAATATTCATAACCTTGAGATATAAACAAATTGTTCCAATAACTTTAATACAAAGTGTTTGACAAAACAACATAAAGAGAAATAATGTCTTGGGATAGCAAACATAATATTTCCATCCATCCTAGTTGGGGATATTACACATGTTGAGATCTTAATGAGTATGTTATTATAATGGCTTTGAGCCTTGTTGTTCACTGGCCTTATGCCCTGTAGATTCTAGGGTTTACCCTAGTTACCACCCTTAAAGTGAGGGGAAGTACTCATGGGTTCTCCTCAGACTTCGTAACTTGGAATACACACACACACACAAAACTTGTCCAAGTAAAAAAATAATTAAAATGGGGCGTGACCTTTCCAAAGTTGATTTTTTGTTTAAACAAGTTATTGAAGGTTGTGTTTGGAAGGGACATTGAGTCAATGACACATACATGCATATAGGAATTACATGAATGTTGTATTGACAAGAAGAAGAGTCAACGAGACATACATAATAGATTATTGTGGTGGTATACAACTTATGACAAAAAAAGTGCTAGTGATGTACGATGAGTAGATATTGTAGCTAGTATGATCATATATGGTTGAATTGCAGCTAAAAGATAATGTATGGATTGCAACTTTAGCGACAAAAGTGTGTAATGTTGTACAGAAGAGTGGTAGTGTATAGAACAACTATTGAGGGTAGATTAATGTTGGTATGACATGCGGGGTCAAACCACAACTTGGACGAATTTGGCTCCAATACCAAGTAGAATAAACAATTCTTGTTTATTACGGATTAACATAATATTTATGCAAGTATATAATAAATATTGAGTAATAAATGATTGAATATGAATTGATGATTACAATGAGGCTCACGACAATGTATAAATATACATTGAGTGATCGCAAGTTGAAGTGGTGCATGTCCTTTCACCTTTCATTATCCCTATTATTATTACTATTATTAGTGTGCTCGTTACAAATTTTCATGAAGCAAAGGTGATCATTGTGTGTATATTGGATAGGTTGGTGATTACTTTATTATTGTGGTGTTGTATATTGATGGTATGTTGTTAATTGGAAATAGCATGGAAGTCATCAAGGATGTTATATCTCAATTTTCATCTCAATTTGATATGAAGGATCTCGATGTTGCAAATTTTATTTTGGGCATGTAGATAAAAGAAGATTGTTTAAATAGTAAACTCTGGTTGAATCTGAGGAAATATGTTGAGATGATATTAATGTAAACTTGTGAATAATCCCTTTTTTTTAGGAAAATCTCGCAAAGAAATCAAATGATGCTTCCCCACATACGTGGATGGTATTACTAGTAAACCTGTTGGCATAGACTTATGCACCTAATACAAGGGGATTTGAACCGAGTACTTGTTGGCATAAAACTAGCCAAATTCCCAACAACATTGAAATGATAATTGATTGAGTTAACCCATTGGGCTTTAAACATATTAATACCCCCAAATCTTGCTCAAAGTTATAAGTAGAATAATGTCCAAAGACACAAAAGTATGTTGAGGAATTGTCTCAAGTTTCTTATACAAGTGTCGTTGGGAGTTTAACGTATGCCATGGTTCGTGCTAGAATAGACATTGCCTACGCAGTGGGATTTTTTAGCAGATATATGTCAAATTCAAGGAACGAACATTGGACCATTGTATGGAGGAGTTTTAGATATCTGTGTCACACTTCAGGTTATGCAATTTGCTACTAAGGAAGACCTGGACCAAATAAAACAAGAGATGTACAAGGTTTAATTGTGGATATAGACCAAGTTAGAGGTCTTGATTGTTGAAGATCTACAAGTGGTTGTGTGTTTAACCTATTTGGTGGAGTGGTGCATTAGACGAGTAAGAGTCAATCTATAGTTACCCTGTCAACTACAAAAGTTGAATACATGACAAGTACTCGTGCAAGTAAGGATGTTGTATGGTTGCAAAGATTGAGTTCAAATGTTGGCTTCTTATATAGTTGTAAGGATAGAATGTGATAGCCAAATTACAATATATCTAGAAAACAACCCTACTTATCATGATTAAACAAAGCATATTGATGTTCCATATCATGAGAGACATGGTTGAAGCCAACAAGGTTTTATTAGAGAAGGTTGATGCCTTGAAGAATGTTGCAGATTCATTGACAAAGTATCTTAGTACTGAGAAGTTTTATTGGTGCAAGGAATCAATGGACATAACTACCCTAAGTGACTAATTTTATGTATGTTGGGGCCCCTTGTGCAAAATATTCAACAATTGGGAGAATGTTGGATATGTATGTATTCTTTGCATGTAGAAAATTTGATCATCTTGGCATATTTTTAGTGGCTTTCAACCCATAGTTTTATGTCCATTGTAATCTAATATTACTTAGTGAATTAGGGTTCAATGATTCTACATAATACCTATTATATTGTGAAGTGCTATGTCAATACAATGAATAAGAGATGTGGCTTTGAGTTTGTTGGTTTTCTCGAGTAAGGGTTTCTAGCGTAAATCTCTTGTGTACTATACATTTTTTCCTCGAAAAAAAAGCATAATTTTATTACTTTTGGAAAAAGTTACAAAATTACATTTTGCATATATGTGTGTGGCCTATATTCTTCTATCGGACCTACGTGCCTGATGTCAAACAAAACAATGTTGTCAAAAAAGAGAAAGAAACACTGCTTCCTGAGCCCCATGGGCCTTAAAAGTTACATGGTAGTGTTGATACATATGAAAATGAAGCTTTAAGTTTACAATTACACATATACAAAAGACTGCCATTAAATATAAAATATGTAGTTAAGCGATGTCGGCCTCTACCGGCCTTGAAATGTCATGGAAGGGCCTGTGATAAAATTTGAAGTGACCTCCATCTCTGCATTCTGTGATGATCCACTTCCCTTTAGCTAGTTGTATGCCTTCTTTAGAAAGAGCATCTGCATCTTTATTGTGTTCCTTATATACATGTTGACAAGAGAGGAAATAAAAAAAATTCCTTTAATCTCATCACTTCTTCTATAAGAGGGGCTAATCTCAAATTGTGACATCTCTGAACTGCTTTTATCCAATTTATTACTATCATATAGTCTCTGATAATTTGAAGTTCTTGGCATCCTTTTTCCAGTGCAAAGAGCAAGACAAGTTTAAGGGACAATGATTCTGCATATTTGTTTGATCCATTTCCCAATCCCATTTTCAGTTTAAAAATTTGAGATTCACAAAGATACAGAACCCCATCTCGCTCATATAGAGGCGGGGTGCCTTGCAAGGCCTCGTCAAAGAATTCCCATGGTTTATGTTACTCATGGATTCTTCTTGAATGCATAAAATGGAACAAGAACCTTTCTCCTGGGGAAAATGGGCTAGTATACCAATCACCCAACCTGCAATTATATCCAAACTGGAGGGCTTATCCTGAAAGTTGATATGTTTTTGGCAAGCCAGAGACCCTAAACAAATATCCGCGGTAGGGATTTATAGGGGTGATTTGTTGCGTATGACTGCCAGATATGTAGAGATCTTTCCACACTATCTTCGTGCCATACACACTTGAATCCTCACAGTTTTGAGACCTTTGTCCATATCCCTTTAGAGAAAGGGCATACCAAGAACAAATGGGAGATCGAGTCCTCATATTCTTTGCATAAAGCACACCACCGAGCCCGAATTTTTGTCTCTTTTGAAGATTATCCCATGTAGGTATCATATTCTCCATAACACACCACATAAAAAATCATGATTTCGATAGGCATTTACATTTCCAAACTCTCTTCCACCACCAAACTGGGTCTCTTGGGTGGAGCTTTGACTATAGCTAAATGTATCCAAGTTTGGGTGAGTAAGCACCCACATGGTATGGATCCCAAATCAACTCATCTTCTCTCTCTGTTAGTTGAATGTGTGCCCCTTCTAGGGCATTAGTATAAGAAATCCAAGAACCTACTTCTTCTCCTACAAGCCCTCGTTGATGGGTTGATTTCCATCCCTGTTTCCAAATATTAGTGGCTAAAGGATGAAACACATGAGAAAGATCGGTATAACCTTGCTCATGAAGAAGATTGAGGGTGGCCTCTAGTAAAATGTGGTTTCTTCCATTATCGGGCCATAGGTCCATCCCAATTCACATCTTCCTCCCATTTTCAACCCACCATGCAAGACCATCAACGATTAGATCAAAAGCATGAATGATGGCCTTCTAAATAATTGATATATTTAATTGTTTTTTAACGTGATTCCCATTCCAGACTTCTAAATATGTTGGGGCAATATACTTTGACATTATTACAGAGATCCATAGGCTCATCGTGGAGATCAGACGCCATTTTCCCTTAGCCACTAGCGTTTTGGAAAATAGGAAGATATTTTTTGTCCCCCAACCTCCTAATTCTTTTGGAATTACGATTCTATCCCATCTTACCAATGGAATGACATAATGGTCCCTGGAACCCCTCCAGAGAAACCTGAAACAAATCTTGCAAACTCTTTTGAGAATGCCCTTTGGAATCCATGTCGACGACATCTAGTAGACCGAAATAGCCTCCAAGATTGATTTAACCATAACCAGTCTTCCTGCTCTTGACAACCACCTATGACTCTAGGAATGTATTCGTTTCTCCAGCTTGGGAAGTAACCACATCCAATCCTCTTTTTCTATAGTTGTTAGGTTTTAAATGGAAGCAAAGATATTTTAGCCCCTAGTCAAAATCTATAATGGAACAAGGAAGCTTGGATTGTAGATATCTTTCCTCTTCCATTTCCAGATTGAAACATGAAATAGTTGTTTTCCTTTCATTTAGAATCATCCTTGTGGCTCTGCTATATACTTCCAAGGTACTAAGGACAAGCAATTCCATGCCTAGGTCTTTTGAAAAAGATTATAGACACAAGCTAGAGTCAATACTCAATAGTTATTCACCTTAATCCCACAAGGATTCTATCCAACTGTCAGGCCCCCGGATCTACCCCTTACATTAACTGCTACAAACGACCAACCTACAAACAAATATTCCAAAGTTTGTTTGATAGAATCTCCTCTTCAATCATTTCCTAGAGTGAGAGAATGTTTGGAGAGGTTGTTTCCATCAACCTCTCAAGTGACAATTGTTTGGACGGGCTCGCCAGATTACTATAATTGAAAGAGAGGAATTTCATTTGGAAACCTTTGAATGGGCTTCCACTGCTCTAAGCGCCCTATCAATGGGAATTTGTTTTCCCGCTTCCATTTCGACTTGGACTTTGTCTTGTAATTTGGAAAGGATGGATTTTCGATCTCTACCCCTGCTGACAACATGGCTACCTGGGATGACTCCCAGTCCTCCTCGAGGAAAAAGAGAGTTGGTTCACGAGGGGCACTTGTATGCTTCTCAGAGAGTAGGCAATGGCCTCTTCCTCCAAATCCATGGTGGATTTTGAGCCTGTTGCAATGAGTGGAGGAAGAGTGGCATAACCCTCCCATAGCTTGTGGGACCATGGTAGTGCTAGCGAGCTGGAGAGGAAGAATCGAGTGAGAACCAACCAACAATTGGTCTGAAACTATGACGACATTACTGGTTATGTCAGTAAAATGATCTAAAGGTACGATATAAGTAGTGGAAGTCACAGGCGTTTCTGATGCCATAGGTTGATCAGGAGTTATCGAGCGTAAATGGCTCATTCCTAGTTTATCAAAAATATCTTGTCTCGAAGAGGTTCTCCAAAGAGTACGACTAGGACCAGGAGTGCTAGGATCAAAATTTCCAGCAGTGTGAACTGGAGTTCTAAATGACTCACTTTGAAAAAATGGATCGTCTACACCAGACTCTAGTGAGGTCCAGTAGGTATTTCAATATATTCTTCAGCAACAATGTCTCTCGATGAATTAATCCAGAGCAAATGTGGATCTTGTACAACACTCAATAACAGATTTACGGGAAGTATTGGCTCCTCCAATGGAGTAGAACTTCCAATTTCAGGGGCTATGTCATTATTGAATTCTCCTTCAGGAGAACCCTCGGGTGAGTTAGGAAGCAAAGAAACGTAATCTTTCAGATCTTCCGGAGGTAGTCGTTGCATCCTACGTGAACGGTGAGGGCCAATGTTGGACGCACCAAAAAGAGAACGAAACAAATCTATGAACAAATAGAGAAACAAACAACACTCACTAATAAAATATAGAAATCAAACAAGCAAACAAACCTTCTTATTTCAAAGTCACTAGTTGGTGATGGAATCCAACGTCGCGAAATCAAGACAAGAAGGGGCTAGGATAAGGCGGGTGGAAAAGTTACGTTGATGACCTGCTTAACGGACTTACACCCTGGTGCAAGCTCCCACAAATAATCATGGGTATACCCTCCAAGGAGCCCAAGTGAGTTTGGCCAACGTCGATTCTAGGTAACGTGAAGACTTGCCCCTCCACAATCACCTCGTGTAAAGACCCTAAAGAGATAGGCTACTAAGGTTACCAATTACGACAATGATGCCTGTGAAAACAGTCGATAGTCCAATCCACGCGCAAAGGCAAGGTATCTAGCCTGAAATCAACTCGAGAAGGTCCCCACAAGATTTTATTCTCAAGTGACCCCCAATAATACGCGCAATCTCTACACTAAGACCAACAAAGCAGGGTGAGTAACTATGTCAATCTTAATGTGACCTCATGATTGACCCTTGTGTTAGAAGGGCTTCCTAGGACAAAATGTAGCAAGTGGATTTGAACTCTCCCTATCACAAGACACTATTGTGTGTTTTGATGCTTTGGAGAGTGTGCCTTACAACCTATTCCAAAGCTCTATCCTAGCTAATGTTGGTGTAGAGAATTTCTAGAAAATAAAAGTTACTAATAAATTTTAAAATTGTGTTGTATTTTAAAGGTTGTTGTTTACTCAAAAGGGAAACAGAAAATGAAATTGATGATGTATGTGACCTTGACCCAATAAAGTGCAAGAAGAGGTGATTATGCAATCTTTTAATTTGATGAACTCTAATTACAGAAGGAAGAAGGTATCTCTTTTTGAAATACAAAAGCTACGAAACACAATTTCTCAATTTTTGAACGAAAAATATACCAAATAATAAAAAACTATTAAATTTTCCAACTTTCTCTTATAACAAATATTTTGAATGCAACAAATGTCTTGTAAAAGATTACTAAAAAGAAGAATGACTTCAGTTCTTTCTTTCTCAAATCAGATCAAAGATGTAATGAAGAAAAGAAAACGTAATCCAAAAAAATTAACACATTCTCAACATTATTCCCAAATCAAACTTATAATGTAGGCAAAAATAAGAAAACCTTTTGTCAAATACAAACAAAAGTTGTCTCTCAATCAATGAACAATCCAAAAATTAAAAACAATCCAAAACTCCAAACAAATCAAAGACTCTTTGTCAAACAAGCACTCAAGACCAAGATCTAGAGATATATCCTTGTGACAAAAACCAAAAGTAAAACTTGCAAAATTTACAAAGAAAACTTTCCATTTCCAAAAATCAATCAATTGCAAGCTTCAAACTCATAAATCAATCATTCACTAGTGTCGAAAGTTCATCCCAGGCAATTGAGACAAAACTGGGTAGAAAAAAGAAAAAATGGCTATCTCCAACAATTCCTACAGGAATCGTCGCAGGTTGCAGTGGAGCACAGTGTGACGATCTAGGGTCGTCGCATGTTGTCGATAAGGTACAGTGCGACGTCGTAGCACTTATTTGCACCAGTAAAGTGCGATGTCAAAGGATCGTCGTAGGTTGTCTATAGAGTACAGTGCAACGATCTCTGAAAATAAAGGAAAAATGGAAAGAAAGACAAAAATTCTCACTGAACTTTCAAACCCAGAGAGTCAAGATGGATCACCCACAGACTCAGAGAATGAATTTAACCAAAAGAAGGCAAGCTAAAAGCAAATAAGAGGCAAAAAAACAAAAGAAAGTCGTACTCCCCAGTATGGTTTCCAATTTTGTTATCGGACTAATCGGTAAGTGCAGACACAAACAAGTCTCCCTAACTTCCACAGGAAACTAGAACAAAACATAACATAATACACACTTCACCTTAAACTTCATTGTCATATAAACTAGTTTGGTGAGGTACAAGTGACATACCTTTTAAATGACACTTGATCCTCGCTAGTGTCGTCCTTGTAGTTCCTTCCTTGGGTTTGCAGAATAGTAAACATGTCTAAGAATCACAAACCAACAAAGAGGGAAAACAAAGATATATATATTCTAATGAAGTCTATGTATATGATCAAGGAATTATACAATAGAAGATGAGATGCTTTTATAGGGAAGAAATGTATTGATGTATTAAATGAAACAGAAAGTGGAGAATACAACCCATGCCTTGATGTTGCAAGGTCCCATTTCAATGGCTCTTTGTTTCAACACACACACCTTTGCTCCAATGCCTTGAATGAAGAAGATCCACAATCCGACTTGAAGAACTAAAGCAAAGCTCTCAAGCATAATCTGAAGTAGAACTCTCCATACAAATCTTAGCCTATTCAACATTTACCTTTTCCATGAGAGATCCCTCTTTATATAGTGTGAAAGAGAGATGGGTGAGGAGATTAGGATGATCCCACTAAATTATAGAAGCGAGTAAGATCCAAACCGATTGGAGGCCACCTCACCTTCTAGAAGATTCCCTTCTAGAACATTAGTGAATTTTGACTTTTCTTTGCTTTAAGCATCATCGAACCCTATGCACAAGCAGCATGCGACGACGTCGTAGTCCAGTTTTAGGGCAGAGTGCAACGATCAGGCATTGTCGCACCCCATGCATATAGGAAGGTGCGATAACCTTCTTTGATATAGTTTTTGAAAGAGGAAAGCAAATCACTTTTCTCATGGAGAAAGTCTTCTTTTAATATTTTCAGGGAACATGAACACATGTTGTCAGTTGATCACTAAGGTGACCAAAATAATGTGTAACAGTTATGTTAGGGTATTTTTCCCTAGAAGGAAACCCTCTTTTATGAGGGAATTGTATTGCGACTGTGTATGTGTGTGATTATTATATTCTGAGAGAGGAGACTCTGAGAGAAAGAAGAGGAAGTTACAACAGTCGTGTTGTAGGTTGTATCCCTTCATTTCGATGGATAATAAAAAAGGAAGGACCTGACAATTTATCTGACGGACATACCCCACATTGGGTGAACCACGTATATCTGTGTCTCTATTGTATTTTGTATCTTCTGTTTTTTATTTCTGCATTTGTTTTGTTTTATTCCTCCATGATCATGTTTTTCTAACAACTGGTATCATAGTGAAAGGTAACTCGCAAGAAAAGAGGGTTCCTGGTTCGAGTGGGAGCAATGGCAGAAGATGAAAAGTTTAGGGTCGAGAAATTTAATGGCCAAAACTACCAGTTATGGAAGATGAGGATGGAATATTATTTATATCAGAAGGATTTGTTCCTACCATTGGGCGGAATAACAAAGAAGTCGATGGCCATGAAGGACAAAGAATGGGAGGCTCTTGACAGAAAGGCACTAGGAACGATATGGTTGAGCCTTGCAAGGTCAATAGCTTTCAATATTTCGAAAGAAAAGACAACGAAGGAGTTGATGGACACATTGGATAAACTGTATGAAAAACCCTCGACATCCAACAAGGTATTTCTATTGAAGAGATTATTTAATATGAAGATGTTAGAAGGTGGATTTGTTGCAGATCATTTAAATGAATTTAATACGGTTACTAATTAGCTAAGTTTTGTAAAAGTGGACTTTGATGATGAGGTCATGACTCTTCTAATCCTGTGCTCATTGCCAGAAAGTTGGAATGGCTTGGTCATGGCTGTAAGTAACTATGTCTATGGTTCAAACACTCTAAAATTTGATGATGTTGTTGGTGTTATCATTAGCAAGGAAATGCGACGGAAAAACACAGGTGAGACATCAAGTAATGCGTTAAACATGGAGAACAAGGGAAGACAAAAGGATAGAGGAAAGGGCTCAGGGAAATATGGGAATTCTAGGAAGGGCAGATCCAAATCCAGTATAGGAAAGATCGAGTGTTGGAATTGTGGGAAGAAAGGACATCTGAAGAAAGACCGCAGAGCTCCAAAGAATCAAAGAGATGGACAAAGAGAAAAATCAAGAAGCAAATGTAACAGGTGATGTGTTACAAGATGCTTTGATTACTTCTGTAGACAATATTTATGAGTCTTGGGTAGTAGATTCAGGGGCTTCATTTCATGCCACACCCCATATGAAACATTTTCTAGATTATGTTCAAGGTGATTTTGGACAAGTTCCTTTGGGTGATGATGCAGCATGTAAAATTGTTGGAATGAGAAAGGTACAAATAAAACAAAAGAATGGAAACAAATGGTTGTTGAAAGAGGTAAGACATGTTCCAGATCTAAGGAAAAAACTAATTTCAATTGGGCAGTTGGCAAGTGAAGGTTGTATATCCATATTTACAGATAAGGTGTGGAAGGTCACCAAAGGATCACCGATGATAACACAAGGAGAGAAGGTAGGTACATTGTATTTATGTACTGGTAATATTGACTCTTCTATCTCTTTAGCTTCTATAGGAGTGGATACAACATTGTGGCATCATAGGCTTGGACACATGAGTGAGAAGGGGATGCAGATACTTCACAAAAGAATTTTGTTTCCAGATCTTAAACAAATTGATTTGGATTTCTGTGAGCATTGTGTTTATGGAAAACATAAGAGAGTCATATTTCTCAAAGTCAGAAAAGAAAAGAAGAGTGAAAGGTTAGAGCTTGTGCATACAGATGTATGGGGACCAGCTCAGGTATCATCTCTTGGTGGCTCTCGGTATTATGTTACTTTTATTGATGATGCGACTAGAAAAACTTGGGTTTATTGCATTCGACAAAAATCTTATGTTTTTGACACTTTTAAGAAATGGAAAGCTTTGGTTGAGAATGAGATAGGAAAAATGTTGAAGTGTCTCAAATTAGACAATGGAGGTGAATATTGCAGTAAGGAGTTTGATGATTATTGTCCATACCATGGGATTCATAGAGAGAAGATATTTCTAGGAACACCACAAGAAAATGGTGTGTTAGAAAGGATGAACAAGACAATACTGGAGTGTGCAAGGAGTATGAGATTGCATGCTTGGTTGCCCTTACAGTTTTGGGCAGATGTTGTAGATATTGTTATTTACTTGATAAATAGAGGACCTTCAAGTTCTTTGGATGGTGGCATTCCAAAGGAGGTATGGACAGGTAAAAAGGTAAACTATTCATTTCTAAAGATTTTCGGCTGTGGAGCATTTGTCCATATTGCTAAAGAAAATAGAACAAAGCTTGAAGCAAAATCCAAGAAGTGTACCTTTATTGGATATGGTGTTGATGATTTTTGTTATCGCTTATGGGATTATGAAAATCACAAAATCATTAGGAGTAGAGATGTCATATTCAATGAGAAGGTCATGTATAAATATCAGTTGCAGGGAAGGAAACAGGAATAAAAAAAACCAGAATACACAGTGCTTGATGAGATCACTGAAAAAGAAATTCCAAAGATACCAGAAAATCAAAATGTACAACAACGGGAGCAGCAAGTACCTCAAACTCCTTCAAGTGTTGTTAGAATATCTACCAGGTTAAGTAGACCCCCTGAACGATACTTTCCTTCATTGTATTATTTATTGTTGACTGATTTTGGTAAACCAGAAAGTTATGAAGAGGCAACGCAGGTAGAAACTAAAAAGAAGTGGGATCAAGGAATGAAAGATGAAATGGACTCCTTGGTAAATAACCAGACTTGAGACTTGGTTCAATTGCCTGCAGGAAAAAGACCATTGCATAATAAATGGGTTTACAAGTTAAAGGAAGAAGATGGAGGAAACAAAAGGTACAAGACTGGACTTATTGTAAAGGGGTTTGCACAAAAGAAAGGTATAGATTTTGATGAAATATTTCCTCCTGTCATTAAGATGACTTCAATTAGGACTATTTTAAGTCTTGTGGCAATAGAAGATTTGCATCTTGAACAGTTAGATATAAAAACGACTTTTCTCCATGCAAATTTGGAGGAAGAGATTTATATGCAACAACCATAGGAGTATGAGGTCAAAGGAAAGGAGAATTTGGTATGCATGTTGAAGAAGAGCTTGTATGGCCTAAAGCAAGCTCCAAGACAGTGGTATTTGAAGTGTGACAAGTTTATGACAGAACAGGGTTATAGTAGATGTCATTATGATCACTGTGTTTATTTTAAAAGGCTAGAAAATGGAGGCTATATTATCTTGCTATTGTATGTAGATGACATGCTTGTTGCATGGTCTAATATGCAGGATATAAATTTTTTCAAGAAGAAATTAGCTAATTCATTTGCGATGAAGGATTTGGGTGCTGCAAAGAAAACTCTTGGTATGAGAATAACAAAAGACAGGAAAAATCGCAAATTGACATTGTCTCAGGGTGAGTACATAGAGATGGTGTTGGAGAGGTTTAAAATGCAGAATGAAAAACCGATTAGTACACCTTTGGCCAGCCATTTCAAATTAACTAAATAAATGTGCCCCAAGACACAGGAGGAAATAAAATACATGTCCAGGGTCCCTTATTCATCAACAATTGGCAGCTTGATGTATGTAATGGTTTGCACAAGACTAGATATTTCACATGCAGTGGGAGTTGTGAGTAGGTATATGAACAATCCAGGTAAAGAACATTGAGAGACAGTACAGTGGATTCTCAGGTATTTGAGAGGTACTGCTACTCATGCATTATGTTTTGGAGGTTCATACACATTTCTACAGAGATATTTTGATTCAAGTATGGCAAGTGATAAAGATAGCAGGAGGAGCACCACCAGGTATGTTTTTACTGTAGGTGGAACAACAGTAAGTTAGATTTCGAAAATGCAAAAGGTTGTTTCACTTTCAACAATAGAGACAAAGTATGTTGCCACTACAGAGGATAATAAAGATATGATTTGGTTACAAAGGTTTATGGAGGAATTGAGATAGAAGCAGAAGAATAACAGGTTGTACTGTGACAACGAGAGTGACATTCATCTTGCAAATAACTCAGCCTTCCATTCGAAGACTAAGCATATACAAATCAGGTACCATTTCATAATATCCATCTTGGAAGATGGACATTTGAAGTTGGAAAAGATACATACCAGCCAGGATCTTGCAGACATGTGTTGGATTACTAAGAGGGGGGGTGAATCAGTAATAGAGCAATTTAATCTTTTTTAAACATATAATCCAAGTGTTATATCAATGAAGCATCATCATCCAATAACTACATAGTAAATAAGCAATGAACAAATGAACAAACAGACACATACATAGTACACCAGTGTTTTACGTGGAAACCCAAATCGGGAGAACACCACGGAATGTTTTTTCTTATATGTCTTGAAGAATTACATTCATTGGAAGCACCAACTTCCTTTGTTTTCCAGCTGCAACTGTAAGGAGGCTCCAACCCCCTAGTTTCTCAGGCTACAACCTGAGGGAAAATCCAACTCCCCAATTCTCTGGCTACAACCAGAAGGAGGCTACAACCCCCTATGTTCTCCGGCTACAACCGGAAGGTGGCTACAACCACCTATCTTTGCCCCGTCCAACTGCCCTAAAGTACAAGTAGAATGATGGAACCACTGTCACACTATCACTGTGAGATATACCGTTGTAAACCTGTACCAATAAATTTGAACCATGTATCAACCTGCACCTCAACCTGTAATCAACCTGTACCATAAACAATTGCATCAACCATGCACCAATCTATACCAAACAACCTGTACCATAAACAAGTGCATCCAACCATGTACCAAGTATGTACCAATCATGTGTCAACTACTCATCAACTATGACTCATCAATATGTACCAACATCATCAACTATACACCTCATGTATGTGCCAACTC
>ML776556.1:1342888-1353284 GCA_009831015.1 Picea engelmannii | reverse complement strand
CTTGAGCATGTGTCCTACAAAGAGTAAAGAGATAAAAACTTTTGTTATGGATAAGTTCCACAAACATACTTGGGAGAAAGAGCTAGGGAGAAAGAAAAAGTACTACATTGAAGAGTTTAACCCCACTCATAACCATCAACAAAAGGCGTACAGAGGGACCAATATTTCTTGGAGATCTAAAATTCTTATTGCTCAATTAAGGACTAATTCTCATCAACTCCGTTGTGAAACAGGGCGCTGAAAAAGACCAAAAGAAAAGTGGGAAGAAAGAGTATGTATTTTGTGCTCGTCCGGAAAAGTGGAAACATAAAAACATTTCATTTTAGAATGTGAGGCCCTCAAAGACAACATGAAAAATTATGCAGGTTTTCTGGCAGCTAGTTCTTGGGATAATCTATTCAGCAAAGAGTTTGTTGAGAAGCTGGGAGCGATTATTGTAAAACTTCACAGGAAAATGGCCGAATACAAAAGCCAGATGGAAAAACAATTTGTCCCATAGGCTATTTTTAGCCTCGTGGACGTTAAAAATTCTTTCTTTCTTTCTTTCTTTCTTACATGCAATAACAAACCAAACAATCTCCCATAAGCATCACAACTCGTCAATCATCCTCAACTCAACTCAACCACCTCTTCGCTTTACTTGGCCATTGACAAGCGCCTTGCATTGTGCATTGTGTGAGTAACATCTTTGAAGGGTTTGAGAGAGGAGTGGGTGAAACCTTAGAAGGGTTTGAACGTGGCACTACGAGGGAGAAAGAAGGAGACAATGATTGCTTCTCCTCCTCCTTTAAAATGCTATTACAATGAGGGAAAGTATTTGCTCTTACATAGTAAAAAATTAAAGGTTCAAATATCTTTTTCGAAAGAGGTACAAGGTTCAAATGTCTCTCTCCCTTCATGGTAAAATGGATACAAAATTGGAATTCATAGCTGGTCATGCGAACTTTCTACCGCGATGCTATCCAGCGACCCAACTTTTAACTTGCAAACTTGCATGATAGACTGACTTTCTTCTCTACTGCGTGAAGTTCTAGATTTCCCCACAGTCCATATAAAAGGCCCAACTATTTGCTTCTGGTTCATTCTGTCGATGACCTTCAACTTGGACAAGGAGAAGCGAACGATCCATACATCCCACCAAAACCATCGCCGTGATTAGATATCAGAAAATATGACCAAATCCGGGTCGGAAAATGAGGAGGTCTTGAAGGCAGCAGAAGCTGCGCTGCAGGAATCCGGAGAGACAGTCATCATGGCCGTCAGGGGGTCGAAGAACAGAGGGATCTGGGGCGTCTCCGGACGCCTGGCTCGTCACATGTCAAAACCTAGGGTTATTGCTCTTACCAGTAAGTCTCTCAACCTCAAACTGCATTTTGCCTCTGTTTCTCTCCTTATCTTTGTGCAGCACGGCTTCAATTGATCACATTGTGGAAACATCGGAATCTTTTCAATTGCGTGGGGTATAACAAATGTACTGTCGAGAGCTTCATCTACTCTCTGTTCAATACAGTACCGAGCTCCAATTTGATTGCAATTATTAGCAGAGTCGAGACAGCTTAAAATGCAAAGTGGTCTCAAACCTGGGCTCGGTGAAAGTCAATTGGAAACAGGTTAAAAGGTTTGACAGGATGGAAATTTTGCAGGTTTAGACTTATAATCCTTCGATTGTAAACTCCTCCCTCCCTCACACGGTAGAATTTATGAACGATAATCTGGTCGTTGGAAAAAATCCTCGAATAATCTGCCAGTCATTCTTTGGTCAAGAAATTGGCTTAAACAATTGCCTGGACGCTGGAAAAACTCGGCCTGCTTGAAGAATCGCCGAGTGTTTCAAAAAAGTTGTGGAGCTTTTCAAAAAATCCCGAGTTGGGCGTTAGTGTCGTTTTTAAAGCATCCTGCCCTAATTTTTCGGTCTTTTGCTTGCTAATTTCTATGAGTTTATTTTTTCGTTTTCTGCCCTCATTGTTCGTTGCTTTATTTGAAAAAATATGAAATTATGCATTTTTTCAAATCGGGGATTTTTTATGGAGATTTTCAAAATTTTCCCAATTTTTATTTTTTGCACCCTCGCCGAATCCGATTTTTGCAACACTGGTTGGAAGTAATAGGCTTTTCCTGCTAAAAGATAAGAGTTGATTCTATACAATGGACATATCCATGTCTCAGATATTGGTGTCTTATGCTGGATTAATCTTATAGAATATTCATCCATCTATCAATCTAGCTGTATATATATATTTAATGTGAATATTTGTGAATCTGTTACTACACTTGAATATCATTCATTACTTTCTTGGCAAAGACTTATCTTTATACTTGCTTCCACCCACCAAGGTTGCTACTTATTGGTTACGTCTTATATCAAGTTGTTTAATCCACTGGTTACTTATAAAAACACAATGCCTTATTAGCATGGTCAGTGGTCACAAAGTAGTGAACTATTAATTAATATTGAAATAAATCATAAACTTTGTACTTTCCATGGTCGATGTATTCACTGCTGGGTAGGCTAACTGTTAATTTTTAAAATTTCTAGAGCTTCCTAAAGTCATCTTTTCCTTCTTGGTTTCATACCATCTGTGTAGGATTGCTCTTCCGCGGGTCTGCATGTTAGTGTGTTAGCTTCTAGGCATTTCAATCATGCTTCGTGGTTGCCGACTGAGTAAAGGTGAATAAAGGGGGTGCCACCCTGAGGAAAAATATTCAAGTTAAAATTAAATTTATTTGATATGAGACATATTTTTGTTAAACGATCTTCTACAACCATTGGAAACAAAATCTGCTATGTTATGTCTTTTATTTGGTAGCAAAAGTACTTTGTCATGTTATGACTCATGAGAGCACATAAATTATTGTTTTACAATTCCTGAAGGCATTTGATATGAGCACATATAAAAGGTAAAACGAATAAGATTGTGATTATATTTTCCTGCGTTAATTATGATGATATTCATACTTCAGGATAAGGTTCAAATTGAGCTAATCTAGAGGAAGTTGAAGATAACATATAAATACATGGGAGTCAATGCAATAGATAGTGGAAAGTTTGAAAGTTTTCATTGCAGTAAATAAACATTGGGCTGACAGTTCACCTTACAACACGCGCCGGAGTCTTATGCTTTTATATGATGGGTCTAGATGGGCTCATTTAGGTGTGCCATGCAAAGGTCAATTAAGTTATGTGAGCAATAAATCTAGGTTACACTAAGTTTGTCCTTTGCCTGGAAAAATGCATCTAAGAGGGGATCAAGATACCAAATAGCTACTGTGATTAGAAGGTTAGACAAGGATCATTCTTACATCCAGTATTGCCATATTGTTGTTATCTATATTTGTTATAGGGCTCATTAAGGGATGTAAGACTCTAATGACCACAGCTCAGTCCCTATATAAATACTATACAGGTTCATCAAAGAAGCTTGCTCTGCAAGAATTGTGCCTTGTAAGATTTTGGTTGCCATAGGCTGAACTCATACTCTCCTTGGATCAATTTAACATGCAATAAATGTTGTTGCATGGTATGATCTGCTGTTGTATGAGCTATTGCATTGCTTTTCTGCATTATGTACAAGACATGATGCTGTATGGATTCTTGCCATAGAAACTCTTAGACCTTCCATAAAAGTTTTGCCTTGTCATTTTTTTCATAGTAGCGGGTAGGATTTTTTTATTAAAAAGTTGCGGCTGGACCATACAACATTGCGATACAAAATATAATTTCTTTTGCATCCATATTAAAAAATCTACGGAGAGGTACAAAATTTCCAAAAAATACTACGAGGTTCCACCCAATTCCTCGTACTTAAGAGTTTGCAGGTATGCTGCTAAAGAAACTATCCTAGTAACAATCTTATCCGACAAAACATACTACATGAATTGCAAACAATCCACTTGGTTCGCCAAGTCTCTAATATCGACGGCCACAGGGCCAAGTTTAGTAGTGGCAACTATGTTGGAATTCACAACACCATAATCCCCAAGGGCCATAATCCATGGGTAGCATTGTAGAGCTTTTTGATAGGCCTTGGGAGGCAGAATAGGAGGAACTGTCGTTGAAGCCCAGGAGGACGAAGTCCAGTTGACTAGATGGAGCCCTTTATACTCAACACTTCCCCTCCACAAGAAATTGTAACATAGATTTCTGATTCTATCCATACTCTCTTTAGGAATGTATGCCAGTAAATGCCAGAAGACCGGAGTTGCTTCCAGTACAACCTTTATTAATACAGGTTGCCTGCCACGGGATAACCATCCATTACACCATAAATTAATTTTTTGACTCGACCTTTCCCACCAACTACTGCCAGTCTTGTTTCATGTAGCAATTTGGTTTCAATGTGTACCCTAGGGTACCTTAGGCCATCATTAACATTGTTCAAGCCAAAAGTGCAGAAAGTTGCCAACTTGTGAAGACCTCCCTCTACATTCAAAGTAAATATGGTCGACTTTTGAAAATTTGTTTCTATACCCGTACCCACACAAAACAGGTCAAGTGAATTCAGAGTTTGTTTTAACTCTTCCTCCTCACCAAAACAAAAAATCAATACATCATCAACAAATAATAGGTGAGAGATGGCCATGGATCTCCCCACAAGTACACCTCTCAAATGACCACTACCAATAGCTTCCTTCATTATCCTACTCAAGCTCTCCGCTACTAGTATAAAAAGGTATGGAAATAGAGGACATCCTTGCGCACTGAAAGAATTCGATGCTGAACCATTTATTAGTACGACAAATTTTGCACTAGTAACACAACCCATGATCTATTTCACCACTTTGTAGGAGAAACCTATATGCAGAAGTAGAAGTTGTAAGTAAGTCCATGAGACCGTATCATAGGCCTTTGATAGATCGACTTTTAGAGCAAAAGCTGGACGATTTTTGAATTTTATACTATGTAATGCTTCTTGCACTATACCAACCGCCTCATGAATGTGCCTATCCTGTAAGAAGCCAAATTGCTCATTGGAAATTACCCTAGAGAGGATTGGTTTGAGTCTTAGAGCTATGACCTTTGAGATTATTTTTTAGATCATATTGCAGAGAGAGATTGGACGGTATTCATAGAAGGATTCAGGGCTATCTGTCTTTGGAATGAGTGCAATAAAAGTTGAGTTTATATCGCCTGACACCTTCCCTTCTAGTCTAATCTCCTTGTCAAGTCTGAGTAGATCCTCCCCCAGCATGTCAAAGAAAGCCAGAAAAAACTCTATCGTCCAACCATCAGGCCTGTTAGAATATTTTTAGTGAGGACAAGTTCTCTATGTAAGGAAAACACAAAATTAAGGTTAAGTTATCCCAATGAAAGAATAAGTCCCAGCCATTGATCTAGATCAAGATCTAATGGTTGGGATTGATTTGCTAGCACTCGCATGGATCTCCAAGAGACTTAAAGAGGGAGCAAGGCGATACACTCCATATAGAATAGAACTCGAGCTAGACAAGGGTTAGACTAGCCGAGTCGAAGGGAGGAAGCTGTACCCTTGTACGGCTCCGTACAGTCAAACTCACAGGAATCGGATACAACCAAGCTAGGGCTGATTAGATCCAGGCAAATCGTGACTTAGAGAGGCCGAGTCAGGGCCAGATTTTCCTGTGTAAGGAAGGGGCTGATATACCTGTCCATATCAGAGTTGTAAAGAGACAGAAAGAGGTCGATCCATGTAGAGTAGAGTAGATTCGTACAGCAGGAAGAGTACCTGAGCTGTACAACAAATGAGAAGGGCTGTAAGATGTCTTTGATTGTATTGTATTTCTCTCAGAAATAAACAAAGAATTTTTTTATTGTTGAGTGGTTGTTCTCTTGCTAGATCCAAATCTCTGCATTTTATTTCATATAATTTCTTCAGCCAGAAAAAAACCCTACCGTCCAACCATCAGGCCCTGGACTTCTGTCTTTTTGGAAAGTTTTCATAACTGCCAATAACTCTTCCAAGGATATTTTCTGAAAAAACTCTTCATCCTCCTCCTCATCAATGAATCTCGGGAATTTTCTAATCACCGAGAGAATCTAAGGCAGATTACATCTTTCAGGTTCAGAGAATAGCTTACCAAAATGTCTTACCCCCAGCTCCGCTAGCTCATCAAATTTTTTAACTTGTCTTCCCTCTTCATCCTTTAGTTCCCATATTGTATTTTTGTGTTTCCTATGAGTAGCAAAATTATGATTTTTTTTTGTATTTTGGTCTCCCTATTTTGGTCTCCCTCTGCTATCCAGGCTGCCCTACTCTTTAAGTGCCATTCCATCTCTTCCTCCAACAATAATCTATTTTTTTGTACTTTCTAGATCCTTTAAGGCTTTGAGCTCTTCATCATTTAACATAATTCTACCTCTCTATTTACCAACTCTGCGAGCCTATCTTCAGCTTCTTTTAACTTATGTCCTTGCATCCTGTGCCTGATTCCTGCCCATTCCAACACCTTTTGTTTAATTAACCTTAAGAATCTCAGAACTATCTGCAGACTGAGACCCTCATCCCTGTATCAACCAGTTTCTAATTTGTTTGGACTAAGATTTGAAACTCTTCCTCCAGGATTCGAGCCGGATTAAACTTAAATGGAGCACTGGGTTTATCACTTGAAACTTCAAACTCTAACAATATCGGGAAATGGTCTGAGCAACGATTATTATCCACCGAAGACCTGCATCTATCTACCTCATTTAGAATATGACTGTGAATAATAAACTTGTCAAGCCTCTTAGAAAATGTTGCATTCCTTGTTCTGTTGTTTACCTAGGTTGGTTTTATGTCCACAGGGGCCAAGTCAACCAACCCTGCACAATTCAAAGAGTGATTAAAAAAATCTGTCAAAGGTTCTGGTCGGGCCGAAACCCCCCAAATTTCTCCTTTGTTTAGAGTAAAGTTTAAATCTCCTCCAAACATAAGGTTTTTTCCCATCAACAACGAAGAATTCAAAATCTTCTCTCAGAATGCATGTTTACCTTCATAGAGCCTATAAATGTTTAAACTTTAGAACTTTGAAAGTCTTGTCCAGATTCCTGATGAAAACTTCCACCATCAATCTAGACGGAACTGCAAAAGAGTTTAACGGTGTTAGATCTTCCTTCCATCCCGTTAGAACTCCCCCTGGCACACCTTGTGAATCTATTCCCAAGAAGTTCCACCCACTCAACATTTTACGCAGATTGTCACATAAAGCAGCACTGTTACTCATCGTTTCTTGTATCAAAACCAAATCAGAATTGTGAACCAACAATGAGGGCTAATTTGTTTGCCCACTCAACATTTTACACATATTGTCACATAAAGCAGCACTGTTACTCATTGTTTCTTGTATCAAAACCAAATCAGGATTGTGAACCAACAATGAGGGCTAATTTGTTTGCCCTCCCTAGGCCTATGATGTTTAATGAAAGGATTTTCATCAAGTCACAAACGACGGGGTTGTCTTGGCTCTAAGTACCCCAAGTAGTAATGATTGTTTTCCTTGTTTCACCTCCTGAATTGCTTTTTCTTGAGCCCTTTTCAGAGCTGACAGTCTGCCAACAGAAAGTGGTGGGTGTCTTGGATCCAAGTCAAAATCTAGATCCCTCGACGGAGCAAAGTCTGTGACTGCTTTTGTCTTTCTATTTCTAAGGTCATATGGCCCTCCCCCCCTCTCACTGATGCTTGAGTTAGTGGGAGTGTATCTTCTGCAGAGGGTTTTTTCACCTTCAACTTTATGGTACTTTTCCCAAAAGTGACAAGGACCTTCCTAATAACAAAGTTTCCACCTAAATCCCGAGAGACATTATTATCAGGACTATCCAAATCCTTCGTAATTCTCACTGGGTTAGTGATGGAAGGGTAAGGAAAATTTCCATCCAGAATGAAACATCCCTCGGCTTCATCAAGATAATTCTCCCTCGAATTATCGCTATTTTTTGAGGGTAAAAAAGAGTCCACAGATATCTTACCTGGAAAGGATTCTTGTATCTTATGATCTGAACACTTGGATTCCTTAGGAGCGTAATCATCCACCAATGTCCAACAAATGCACCCTTTGTTGTGTGATGAATCCTCGTGCATGGCTCTCCATTCTTCCATATATTTTAGTGACCAATCTTCAAGTCCAGAGCTGCTAGGAGGTGTCGAGCTCTGCATAACCACATGGGTCTTCTCAATTCCTATGCACAAATCCAAATTCTCCAACTGTTGAACTGTCGATTTTTCCCCAACACCATCACTCTGAAGCACACCAATCTTGGTGCCTTTCGGAACCCATTTTTTTCTTAAATATTTTTAGAGGGCATTCTTCTAAAAGATGGCCTACATTATGGCACCGAATGCATCGAAAGGGAACATTCATATAGTCCAGTGTTTGAGAGAGCTTGCGGGTTCTACATACCAGATCTATTGAATAAAAAAGGACATCTTTTATCTTGAAATTAACTGGAACCCTAGCCACTGTACGCCTATTATTTGTTTTATAGCTCTCATCGATTGCCAGGGTATTGTCGAGCCGATCTCGTATCACCTTCAATCCTTTCGAAGACCACCATTCTAATGGCAAGCTAGGTAATTTGATCCAAACTGGCTTGACATCTAACCCAACATCATTAGGGTCAAATAGTGGCGTCCAAAGATGCAAAAACAAAAACGATGAGTCCCAAAGCCATTGCAACTTGGAAATTTTCTCTGCATTTGCTTTATCGCAGGAAAGAAAACATAGCCAACCTTTGCCGAGAATGTGGAAAATCAGATTGTAGCCCAACGATAGAGACCAATGCTCGAGAATCCAAGCCTCAAGGCTATCATGTGAAACCTTACGGCCTACAAATTTCCCGATCAACCTTTTTCCATCCAACTCCATGATGCCGTCCAAATTAATATCCTTTCTTGCCACCAAGGCTATCTCCTCTCCCCTATGCTTGATGGTTTTTCTTTTCTTCTTTCGGGCTAGGGTTTGTGTATGTTCAAAACAAAATCCCCTCAACTGATCCAACCCCAAATCTTCACTAACAAACCCTTATCCCCCAACCCTCTTTGTCTCCGAATCAAAAGAATGCCAAATCCCATAAGTGTCGGATCCTCGAAAGGGGTGGCAAAATCGGAGGGCCTATTCTCAATATGGACCTTACCCCAAGTATTTTTTGTCAGATCAAGCCAGAGGTCTGACCCACCCACTGATCCTTGAAATTTTTCAGCACAGTCATTGAGTCTAGGGCCCACAACCCTAGAGCTAAATCTAGTAAAAGCCAGATAGTCCTGGTTAAAAATATCATATGAAGAAAACCCTAAATATTTCGTAGCTAATTTTGACCCATTCCTTCCAACATCCTCCTTTTCTGACAGTGACCTTTGTAAATCTTGAATGGTAGGTTGTGTACCTGAGAAAGACATTGTTTTCCATCAGAGGATCCTCATCATAATCTACTAGATCAACATAACTGTTTGGAACCTCTAACATCTTGGATCAATGGTCATTCCCATCCCATTAAAAACCTACCTCCTTGTGCAATGCTTACATGTTGTGTCCATGTTTATATATCATGTCTTGACCCTTATGGATAATATAATATATTAATTGAAACTCTTATTAGGTATATTTTCCAAAGTTATGAATGGTTTTGATTCTGGAAATCTGAAATCTTCTCTCTCTCTCTCTCTCTCTCAAGGATGATGCCTTTGAGCGACAAATGGTTGAGGGCAAAGGACAAAGGACAAAGTCATTGACACATCTAAGGAGAGGTCTAGATAAGTAACTCTACCCAGGTGGTTTGGTGGATGGCAATGGACCCATATGTGGTCTTCAGATTTTTTGTAGTCATCTCTTCTTTGCAAAAGTCTATGGGCTTTTGTATTATGGGGGTTAGATAGTTGAAAAATATTATTACTGTGTTAAGGGAGGTGTCTTGGGGTATTAACACTCCTTAATATCAGGAGTCTTATTAGTGTGTAATAAAACTCACATGACTATTAAGTGACGAACATGAGGTTAATAAATTGTCCTTAAAATAAAGTGTTAGTAGGTAGGAGAATTTGATAGCCAATTGTCAAACTGTTAAATTTATAAGCAGCTACGAGAGCCATTCTTCTGGAGGATGGCTAAGACCCTAGATAAGTCTAGGGCCCCTAGTGCACTCCTGGGGTACTTGGTCTGGGACCAAACAGTCAGTGCCATGGCAAAAGACCCTTGCGAGGGCCCGTAGTATACGACTGGGGTTCTTGGTGAATAACCAAGCAGTAAAGACCCCTGAGAGGGCCCGCAGTATACGACTGGGGTTCTTGGTCTATGACCAAGCAGTCAAAGCCCCTAGATAAGCCTAGGGCCCTTGGAAAAGTCCAGGGTACCCATGCATACGGCATGGGTTGATCCTTGGTCTCTGACCTTGGTGGATAAGACCCCAGGAAAAGTCCTGGGGCTACTTGATTCTCTATCAAGTACTTGA
>ML776556.1:1241849-1326314 GCA_009831015.1 Picea engelmannii | reverse complement strand
GCTTATTTAGCCATCATTGACTTCGTCAATAATAGCATTAGTATTTGCTCATATATTGAAGATAGTCATCTATTTTATGCTAACCCATTGCAAGCATATACTTTAGTTGTCTCTGTTTTGTCTCGCAAACAGGTGCTTCAGCAATGGTTCTTGTGACTATCTTGGGCATCAATCTGTGGAAGGGTTTCTCTTGACTTGGCCTTATCTTTATCCTTTTCCCTTCATTTATCCAGATTGACTTTAGGGACGTCTCCCTTGGACTTGCCCTCCTAAATAGAAAGAGCTCCCCATCGAGGTGACAGTGGGTGGGGAAGCTCTTGTTACGCCGGTTTCTATCCTTGACTCAAGCTATTTAGCCTTTCCTACAAACCGTGCGATAACAGGCCCCACCATGTAAAGATAATTAATATTGTGTCAAAGATTAATTATATTATTCAGTTGTACAAGTCGACCCTATTGTGCCAATAGACACATCCATTTGATGTGCTAGGTCATGTATAAATAAGAGCTGATCCCCATTGTGGATAACTCACTCTTCATTGTATCATTAACTCAACGCTTACTTGTAGGGATGAAGTGCACACTTCTCTTAGACACCATATTTCTTGGTCATAGAGCACCCTCTTGTGTGCACTAGGGTTTGTGGTGAAAGGATGATCTTCTCTTGACTCTATAACAAAGGATTGATCGGTTTTTATCTTGATTGAGAAGGGTTTTCCCATGATAACTTCTTGTGTTCTTGTGCATGGTTATTCTTCTTGTGATCTTGGTTACTGCAACTATTGTATATATTGTATTGCTGCATTGTTTATGGTTCAAGTTCATGCTAAATTGAAATAAACTACATGTGCTTGAGCCAAGCATTAAAAATTCAACACATTTCACTATAGAAACATGCTCTACTAGAGAGAATCCTATTTTACTATGCTTTGAGGACAAAGCATTCCTTAAAAGGGTGGCAATGTAACGAACATAACTATGAACATAATAATAATAATAATAATTTATTAACGTAAGTCAAGAGGCACATACCTCTTCATCAAGTGGCACATACCTCTTCACCTCGTGACCAGTCAATGCTATAAGTAAACCGTCACGAGGGTGATTGTAATATCATCCATTATTCATTTTATCTATCAATATATTATTCAGAATAACTCTGTCTACGAATTAATAATTAATAAACACCATTACTGCTACAAAAATTTGTTTAATGAGTATACGATAATGTGTACTGCTTATGCTCATTATTTGTTAGGCATCGCTATATGCTCTAGGATGCATCTAGGCATCTCCACAACTGTGCAGTTCCTCCTTTCAACAATTTCCTTCTGTTGGGAGTGTAAGGAGTAGTAAATTAATGTTGAATGCCCTCTTTATTACAAAATTGAACAAACTCGTTACACAAAACTTTCCTCCATTATTTCTTTGGACGATCTTTAATACATTTAGTGGACTCCTTTCCAACAACACTATTGAAAATTTTAAATTCAGCAAAAACCTTCGACTCTTGTTTCAAAAAATATCCCCACATCTTCCTTGAAAAATCATCAACTATCTGGCATTGGAAACTAAAATTATCCTTATTGGACCACATATTGACTTGTAGAACTAGATCTTATTTATCTATTTTTTCTACCAATAGCAGTTTTTGATCTCTTATTTCTTTGATTTTTCACGTGTTTCAGAAGGGAGTCTCCTTTTATATTTATCGAAAACAACATAATTGAAAGAAAGAAAACTTATATGATGTTTCATGCATCTCTTGCAACACCTTCCAAATTGTATATGCATCATCTCCATCTTGCACTTTCGGTGACATATCATTAATAATAGACAATTTGATAAGTATCACATCGTCACGGTTCTTTGCATCCAATATTTCCTGCTCCAAGATAATCTTGCCTACTAGTACTTCTAGTTCCTCCTTGTCATAGGGCTTATAGGGCTTGTTGCCGCCTTTATACACACTTGGGTAATGTGGAAGAAATATTCAATCCACTTGGTGTGTCCTTGGGGGCAAGTTAGAGTTAAGGTGTTTTTACCTAATCCTCAACTCCTCCGTCTAGGCCAACTCCTAGCGAAGCCAAGGGGGGTAGTCCCTAAAGAAAATAATTTAAGGCTTGAACTAATCCAAGTACAAGAAATAAATCTAGGAGTTTATTTATAAAAGACAATACATAAAGTAAATCTACTCTAAGAGCATATATCAATCAACCACCATAAAATACATAAATAAATACTTGCATTAAAAGGATACTTAAGATAACAAGATGCAAGTAAATAAGGAAATACTTCAAGATTAAATATAAATGACTGAGAAGTAAAAGGCTTTGTAAAAGTGTAATGAGACCAGTGCCTTAAAAGTATCGTGGGCAGTTGTTGATTGCGTGTTTTATTAGATTGTCTTTATTGAAAGTAGGTTAATGAGATAAATTTTATTTGCAAAAAATAAAGTGTTCGAGAGCTAATCTAGATTTGGCCCTTCAGAGAACATTCCTAGAGGGGAGGTTGAGCTTGCTGAATATCCAACATGGAGAGTGTCCCTCCGATTTTGCACACAAGCCTAAGAGAATGTGGGAGGTTCGATAGGGAGAATCTAGATCTCAAAGTTCCCGCCAGATTTCTAACACAAACTCTTACGTTTCCACTGAAGCAATACTTCTTAAGGATTTCCCTATTAATCTATCCGCACTGACCAACCCATCGTGAATGAAACTTACTCCCAGAAGATCGAGACAAGCTCGCAATTGGAAGGGTCAAGAACAACACTGGGAGCTGAGGGGAAATGTTTATTTTAAACAATAAAATAAAATGCTGAAAGGGAAAAGTTTTTCTAATTACTAAGTTTTCACTGACCAGCCTCTTGCGAGGAGCTGAGGAAACGGTTTATTTTCCAACTTTGAAATTGCATAAATGAAAGCTAAACTAGCAATTAGTGTTCTACTTTGCAAAAGAGAAACTAATCTAAGATTGTGATTTGTTTTAGCTTATTCTTTATGTAAGATTGTCTTGAATTTTATAGCAAAAAGGAAAAAACTGAAAAGAAAGAGAACTAGAATGACAAATACTCCAAACCACAACACCAACCCCCCAAGGGGGAAACACAAAGTGAGGCCTCCCTTGGCTCACTTATTTTATTATTTCGGTTACAATGGTCTCTTTTAGAGAGTTGGGATCCTTATATGAATGGATAAAAAAGGTTTACAATCTTTTTGGAAGTTTTGTACAAGTATAAGGTACTTCAGGGGGTTCTTGAGGCTTGGGCAGCGTTTCCCGTTGTCTTTTCGTCAAACCTGCAAAAACAGCAAGTTAATTGGAGCAAAAGATGCCCAAAATGCTATTGGAAGACCTTGCAAAAAAGAGTTAGTCAATATACAAAATTTATAGAAAAAATGGCTAAGTAAAACTACACAAAACTAACAATTAGAGTTAAATAAAACAAGAAAGAAAGGGCCTTTTCTCTATGATATTACTTGCTGTCCCAAAACAGTAAGTAATATTACGAAGATGCCTAGATAAGACTTCTAAACTCTTTACAAAATGAAACTATCTTTAGCTTTTAAAAATTTCTTTTAAAATGAAACTAAGATAGATTGCAACTAGATTTATGGATTAAGCCTTGTGATCTAATCTACTTGCTCTTATCATGCAAAAGAAAAGGAAACTTTAAGATTTTACTTTAAAATAGAAAACTTTACTTTGCATGAATTGAAAGTAACCCAATTTGATAATTTTAGAAATGGAGAAGCAGAAGAAGAAAAGTGCTTTGAAACCCTTGGAAAATTGGGCAAAATGGAGTATGTCTCCTTGAAATCTTGAAGGGTGAGGTAAGTGCAACTGATGCCTATCCTCCTCTTCAAGTGTGATGATCTGCAAAAGACTTAGAGATTCCTTGCCAAGAGCTTGTTAAACATATGATGCTACTTACAAAGAAACTTTAAAATAAGCATGAACATTAACCGAAATGAACATGCAAACTAAAGCTATCAATTGCAATCAAGCATTCAGATTATTAAACAACCAAGTTTTTCTAATCTTACCCAATTAGGAGATAGCTCCTCTTAGAGGGCACACAATAACCATAAAAGCGAGAAATACACATAAGTAAATTATACCTCACAATTAAGCATTGGACATAGAAGCTCCACACATGAAAGTAGACACCAATGTAGCCTCCAAAGCCTTTCTTTATTCCAATTCAAAGAATGATACAAGTGATACAATACAATGGCACAATTCCCAAGCTCCAACTAGTTTGCAAATGGGAGAGAGAGCAGTATTGATACGAGGAGGGGCGCACTTCCCAAGGAAGGAGGGCGCACCACTTGGTGAGGAAACCTATGCCAAGTGTAGAAGGTAGAGGTGCCACCTCTCTCCACACTCCACACACTTGACACTTGGGAAGGAGAGTAGGTTAGAGGGGCGCCACCTCTCAAGAGGTAGGCAACCTCCTCTTGGAATGTGCCACATCTCTCTCTAAGGGGGCGCACCCTCTCTTGGAGATCTCTCCAATCAAGAGATTCCATCCTCCGAACTCACCATCCACTTGTAACTTAACTCAAAGATGCTTTCCCTTGATTGCCACATAGCCTTTTAGGCCTTATTTCTCAAAAAACATGTTAAAAGTTAAAACATGTTTCTGACACTTTGCTAAAATTTAGCATTTCTGATTTTTTATGTCTTTTTTGGGTTTTGAGAGTTAAAATACCTTTTTAGTGATTAAAATCACTAATTTCACTCACAAAAGTGGGTACTTAGGTAAAGTGGGTGCTCTAGGTTCAAAATTGAGCACCCCTAAGGCATATAATGCCTCCTAGTACCACTTTTTTATTACAACTAAAAAATTCTGTTTTACAGGAAATTTTTATTAACTGAAAAAATTAAAAAAATCTAAAGGGGACTTGACACTAAACACATTTCCATAAAACTCTAGGAGGATGTTTAGCATGGTAATATACATTAGACACTAGGCCTAGATGACCATGCTAAGGCCTAACCATGAGTATATACTCCAGATTTGGAGGAATTGAGTGAAAAAACACGGAAATTATAAATTGCTTGGACATCAGAATATAATTAACAAGTAAAAAAAACACTACATAATAACAACTCATGTCCAAGTCTTAGGAGGCTAAACTTTTTACAACATTCATCATGTAACACCTCTTATTACAATTCCCCGCAGGGTATGGAAATGTGGAAAAGGTTGGTCAAATAAACCGATTGAACTTATGAACTCTGAAAACTGAGCATTTGATTACTCAAACTTTGGCGGCTCAACTGCAAGTCCAGCTAGTGCAACTCAGTGGATAACAGGGCTCTTTCAATGCTTTTATCTAGACAACACCTAAAAGACATCTATATTGCAAAATGACTATCATTCTATGCTTTCAAGCATTGAAATTATGTCTATTAAACTTTTGATTAGACTTGAGCATAATATTTCATAGGCTAGCCACATTAAAAACATTCCAAGCACCAAAATATCTAAAGTTTAAACCAAACAACAAAATTTTGAATTTTCTACCTCAAAATAGTTAGTTGTAGGGCTTTTGTTGTTTTTTTAATTTTATTTGGGGGAAGGAGGTGCACTGGCACAGAATTGGTCAAACTGTATGATTTCGACTAGTTTTTTTTTGAGCTAGCTGGTTTTGATTGGTTTAGACCAAAGTCGGTCGTTTTTTACTCTCATGGGTCAATTTCGATTGGAAAATTCAAGAACTGGACTGGTTCTATCTATTTCAGTCTAGCCCTGATAACGTTGACTGGTGGTAAGACGAGAAGTGTAAGGCCCTCCATAGCGAACGCCGGTGCACCTTTACTCATGTTCCCTCTACCTACTTCGATCTTAGGAAGTCTTATTGTTGCCTCCTTTGGCATGAGAAGCTCCTCTTGATCTCAAAGATGAGATGTGAATTGTGGGCATCCCTTTTCCATTCCCCCAAAACCTTTTGGCACACCCTCTTTCCTTGCCACTCCCCTCTTCCTCCCAACCTTAACTTGAGCTCCATGTTCTCTCATACTTCTGCTCTCTATGATGTCCCCGGGCAACCTTTGATCCAAGTCACCTCTCCTCCCCCCTCTTGCCACTTATTCACATATCGAGATATCCGAAAAGCAGTTAGAGTGATGAATAGTAGTAGAGCAGTAGATGAGGAGGGGTTTCAGGTCAAGTTTTTCAAACATGGCCTACATTCTCTTAGATGTTGACATTACCAATATATGTAATCATGTTGTCAGCACAGGGTTCTCATAGAGTTGGTCCCATCACATGATTCACCCGATCCATAAATTAGTTTCTAGTATCGATCCTAACAATTACTAGATGATCATGGTTGGACACATAGTCTTGAAGATATACGCTATTGTCCTCCAACTATAGCTATTTGAGCATCTTGAGAGGAGTCATCATTGAGCTATATGATAGGTTGAGTACCGACCTGTAGATTAGAACATTGATCACACCCTTACACTTCAAGCCATTATTGAGGAAGAGAGACATCAAAAGTCTATTTCTGTTTTGTAGACATTTGGAAAGTATTTGATTTGATCTCACGAAAGGCCTTATTCTAGAGGTATAGAGACATTGACATTTCCACGACCCTCTTGATTGCCATCACATGTCTTTATGAATTTTTGCTTGGCATCACCACACAACAAATGGGGTGTATGATTTTATTAGGAGCATTATTGGGGTCAAACATGGGTGTCCTTTGTGCCCCACCTTGTTTGGGATTTACATTGATGAGTTGGAATCCTTCCTTCATGAGCATATCCAGGATGGTGATAGGTGCCTTCTTCACTAGGTTCTGATCACTATTCTCCTTTATGTTGATGATGTGATCCTGTTGGCTTCTTCCCTAGACAGTGTCTAAAGACAACTAGATGCATTGGCCCTTTTGTATGATCTTTGGTAGTTGACGGTCAACCTGGGTAAAACCAAGGTTATGATCTTCAACAGGTTGAAGAAGGTCCTCTCAAATTGTCATTTCTTCTTTAGAGGGGATGAGTTTATGATCGCTAGAGTCTATACATACTTGGGGGTACAATTCTGAGGGCCTCATTTCAGTTTGAGGGATGCTCTTCAGTCCTGTGTCAATAAGGGCTATAGGTCCTTAGCTTTGCTCGAGAGACAATGTTTTTGACATCATTTCCAGGATATATCGTCCAAGATGTTTCTCATGGACACCATTATTGGGTCCACAGTTCTATATGGTCTAGAGGTTTGGGGTTCTTGTTTTCTAGAGTTAGACCAGGCCACGAATGAGAGGATATAGAGCCTTTTCCTTTGACACATTATCAGATATAAGAAAAGAATTCCTATGCCCATCATTCTTCTGGAGTTTGGTGGCTACTCCCTTTCACATGAAATTGTGTTAAGCTTGGTGTCATTGCTACATTGTGTCTAGCTTGGGCATGCACGTTGTTGGTTTATGGGGCTCTTGGATCTTGTTGATTCTGTAGGTATTTCGATGGACCGCCTCCCTCCATTTAGATACTCCCCTGATGCAACTGGTCACCTCTTACCTACTAGGCACGAGTTGAAAAGATGACTTGGGATGACATATATAAGTAGTTGATAGATATCACTTGGACAAGCCTGTTGTGCGGCTTGTGTCAAAAGATGACCTTCTGTGCAGAGCACTTCATGAAGTTGAGGGATGGTCTCATTGTTTGACCTTTACATGTCATCATTGGATGCATGCTCTTTGTATTCCTTTGGGCTAGTTTAAACTTTAGAGTGGATTCACATATACTTTGGGTGGAGGTTGAGCACCAGCTTGACCAGTTCAACATGATCTACTAGTGGTGCCATCTTTTTGAGAGGTTGATACAGAGGAGCACTTCATATTCCGCTACCCCATTTATTATGAGATTTGAGGCTAGTTCCATTGTCTATTTATGGACCCACGAGCCCTCTCTAATATCTTTTGGTATCCGGACCAAAGATGCCTGGATTTATAAATGATGGAGGCCCTTGGATTCCATTCCTGGATTCTGTGGGTACCCCTAGACTAGTCTCTACTGGGACAATCATTTCCTTTTTTGTACTACCCCCATCAGCTAGGGGTACTAAGAGATAAGCTAATGGCAACTTTTCTTCCAATTCCAGATTAGTGAGGGCCTGAGGGGCCATCTCTACTTCGTAAAGACCCCAACAATGTTGCTGTACCTGAACTCACATTAGCAGTCAGATGAGTTCATCTGGGACTTAGCGGTGGGTTGCCTCTTCTAGGTAACAACACATTGTGCAGTCCAGTTTTTCTTCCAGCTCCTCCTCTAGACAGTGTTCTATTCGGAGTTTCCTCCATTCAGCATTAGATGCTGGGGAATTAGCTCTAGCGGATCTTGATATGCTTGCCTTATTTGTAATCTGGATTCAGGGTCCACTCTCCTTGTACAATTTTCTTCTAGATTTGATCTCCACTATTAATGTCCAATATTCAGGTCTTAGCTTAGATTAGTATTTTCAATTTTGGATCTTCCTTTATATAGGAGCCGCTTTGGTGCTTCCACATTATATCAGTACTGTTGTACTCAACAATCCCATTGACCTTCTTTTGTGGTTAGTTGTAGGACATTCATAAAATTATCTTATGTTATTGGTTCCATTATCTTTATTCGCACGAATGTGCACATCTTAAATTTGTACACCATATGGCTTAAGAGTATTTATGGTGATTTGAACCTTCTACAAAATCAGTCCTCAACTCTCTTTTATGATAATCTGGGAGGAAGTATATGACGATGGATTTGAACTTTTATTGGGTAGGACTGAATATTGGGTAAATACATCTTCATGAACACATTAAGCAAGGACAAGCTTGAAAGGTTCTGGTAGATACTTGGTGTAAAGGAAAACAAAATGCCCATTAAAGGGGGTGTTAAAAATATTTAATGTCCAGTTTTTGGAGATAGGCATGTTCTAAACATAGAATACATGCTTTAAAAGCAAGCACATGCACAACAATAAAAAAGGATTGCATATGCAGGAAAAAACTAAACAAACATAATGATAAGTTGATGGAGGATAGTCTATTTTAGGTTAAATTGAATTAAAGCTGTAGATCTATTTTATATTTAGTGACCAATTTTAAAACAAATTTGTATTAATAATTTATGTAATTGTGCAACAGAAAGACATTGAAGTGAATGAGAATATTCTTCTAATGCGTGCCTTGTCTCATGCAAGACTATATGATGATAAATTAACATTTCTATGTATTCACAATAGTCTACCTATTGACATTTTCCTTTTATTTAAATTTTAAACCGGTGCTTTGTCCTACAAGATGAACTCTTAAAATAGCAATTTGTCCTGCCAGATCTACTCTTAAAATAGTGTTTAAAATAGCAATTTGGCAAGATAAACTTTTCTGCCATTCTTTCCAAGAGTTGAGATAGCGTTGAATCTTGATTGTTGGGACCTTTGTTGCGATTCTTGTACAAAATGTCAATGTCTTGATCCAATATTCAAAATTCTCCAAGGGTAGCTAAATCTTCTCTCTTGTGGTGTAAAGAAAGCCTTATATGTGCCTACATGGCACATCACCTATTCGTTGATGTTTTTTTGTATTGAGATTTTTCGGTGACCTTAAACCTATTTCTATTTAAGGATTTTTTGCTAATAATCGGGAAGTTTCTAAATGACAACCCTTTATCAAATGATCTTATCTTCCCAAACCTAAATTTCAAGCTGCGACTTTGCTTACATAGGCAAACTACACTATTTCCTTTTCTGCAGAATTCTTTGTGTGTAGAGTTTCATCGATTTGATAGTAGGTATTTTCTCTTTCTCCCAGAGAATGCTCTTTTTCCTAGAGAAAGCACTTCCTCTCTTATTATGTTTGCTCTTTAAATCTTCTCATGATGATGAAGGAAAAAACATAATGGAAAATAAGTACATTACCTCATTCCCATGTTTTCAGTAGTTTGTAGCTTCTGATTTGTGAATTATACCCTCTTGGCTGAATAACACCTTGTAAGATCTATTTTGATTTTTCATGCATGATTTCCTTTACCTCATGTCTGGTTCACAGTTAATCACAAATGTCTTTGACATCTTTGATGACTTATTGGGTTGAAGTACAAAGAGTGTAATTGTCAAAAATAGCTTTATCATTGTCTTCCATGAGAGACATAGCTTTTTTTGCTTCTCTCCTTAGACTCGCCAAAAAAGGCTAAATTCTTTAGGTATTTGCACATGAATTCCATAAGTTTTAACCATAGTACTTTGAGATTTTTCACATAAAATTCATTTTTGTAACTTCATCCTTGGAATGCTTGAAATTCTTAATACTGAATGCACACACACTGACACACTTGACTCCTCTCCTTGTGGGATCAAGGTGACATTGATTGTTGCTAGCATGTGGAAGATATTTATATATCTTCGTCTTTTATTTACACAATTTTTTATAGCCAGTAATCATAAATTGAATAACTCAAATCCATGGAGATGACCGTGGTCACAGTAGACATGTTTTCTTTGTCACATCTTGCTTTGATTCTAGATCTAGCTGCTTGTAACCACTCTTTTGTCAGAAGCTTTAGATGTTTCAACCAACCAACATTATTATTTCTGTTTCTTTTATTGATGTTCAACTAGTGTATGTGAAAATACATGAGTCATGTTCCATGATTTTGTAATGATGCATAGATTCCAAATTTCTATAATGACCACAATGAAAATAACTGGGAAGCAGGCATTTGCCATATTTTCAGCAAAATATTGTTTTTCTTTTGGTTTTTTGTCCTCCTGACATCAATGGCTTTCTATTATGGTTTTGATGTGCGCAATCTCTTTAATCTTCCTTTATGGAGTTACATGATTAGCTTATGTTATACTCATTGGCTTAATAAATACTGGGAACTATGTTGCCAGTAATAATGAATAATATCCTTATTGGTTGTTAACCAAGTTTCCACACTTGCAGTTTTATCCACATATCTGAGATTTTATGAGGAACAGGCTTATCAATAATGACAGAAATTCTGAAGTGTGCATGGCATGAAATTAGCAAACACTTTTAAATGCATTTTAACAGAGATTTCATTAAATGTAATGATGCAAAGGAGGAAGCTGATCACATCATTTGGTATATCGTATTTCTTTTCTTTATCTTGGTATGTACTAGAACATGGGAAAGTCAAAAGATTTTGACAAAGTAAGAAAAACTATTCAAGGCGAAGTCATTGCTGTTCCTGTGTCATATCCTGTGCCCACTTGTAGGGAAGTTATTTTTATTTAGTTTTGTCCACATATCTGAGATTTTATGAGGAACAGAATCTTATCAATAATGACAGAAATTCTGAAGTGTGCATGGCATGAAATTATCAAACACTTTTAAATGCATTTTAACAGAGATTTCATTAAATGTAATGATGCAAAGGAGGAAGCTGATCACATCATTTGGTATATCATATTTCTTTTCTTTATCTTGGTATGCACTAGAACATGGTCAAGTCAAAAGCTTATGACAAAGTAAGAAAAACTATTCAAGGCGAAGTCATTGCTGTTCCTGTGTCATATCCTTTGCCCACTTGTAGGGAAGTTATTTTTGTTTTTCAATCGATTTGCTGGTTTTAGTTATTGAACAAGTAGGGTTTACTGTCGTTTTGTTGATGTGGGAAAAAACTGTCCTGATTTCAGTGCATACTGGACCAAAGCTTGTGACTAAAAAGGAGTCTTTTATTTTGTTTATACCAGTGAAGTTGTATCAGGAGATTTTCTTGTTTTATTGCATGGTGAAACAAGGCTTGTAATTTTGTAACTATAAGGGAACCTTTTTATTTTGTTTATGTCATGGAAACTGTTTTTAAGTTTCTGTGTTTGCTTGCTGAAGTACTTTAACTCAGAGCTAATCTTTTGCAGCTAGGAGCTCCAGCACAGGTCAGAGAGCTAAGGCTGACCTGCATGTCTTAAAGCATTCATCTGGAGGGGCTCTTCAGGTAATAGTCTTGAGCTTCTCCATATTCTTTCTAAAAAATAGTTATTTATTAAGTTGTCCTATGTAGACACTTCTGAACATCTCACGAGGGCATCTTATGATTGGAAGCATTCCCTCATCATGCTTTTATTTTATCTTATACCTAAATAGTAAATACAACTAAAAGCCACTTTGTAAAGGCTTATTTTTTTCCTTTTTATAAAAATAGTTTCAGCATTTAGTGGTTTGCCTATGCACAGCGGAAATAATCTGTTCTGTTAAATTCACTTAAAAACAGAAAACTTGAAATGAACGTCTCAGCTGTTTCATGGCTAGCAAAAATGTGTTTGGAATTGATTGATTTCTTCTTAGTGTGTTAATGTTGGTCGACAAAAAACAAGTTGGCAACTCCTAAAATTTGGGAGCACCTCAGCAAATCCACAACATCCCTGGTGAAACAAGAAAAAGCCCTAGAAATCCAAATATACATCTTGATGTTGTTAGTAAATGCGTATGGCTGTTGCTGAAAACAAGTACACCAGCTATGAGAGAGAACCATTCAAATTAATTGCATAAATAAATTCTTTTATCCGAGTAGACAGAAGAGGTGACTGTTGGTATTCCACTTAATTAGATGATAACTAATTTTCTAAGCTTATCTAAGTTTTAAAAAAGGACTTTGTTCCAACATGTACTTTCTAATTTAATTAACTACATCACTAGTTATGACAATTACACATATTTTATCATCTGTCCTTAATGGTCGTACTAGAAATACACTGAGTTTATCTTTAAAATACCAGTGTTACATGTGGACGTCCCATAGGGTCAGGGGCATGCCTCCATGCTTCCCACGACCCCAGGACGTGGGGAGGGCACTTGGTGAAATGTTTCCTCATGTCCCTCATTTTGAAAAACGCGGCGAAACGTTTCGCTAGTGTGTGGGATGTGTTTCACAATATGGGGGTCTTGTGGGCGGCCCCCTCCTGAAAAGCAGGATGCCTAGATGCCTCCCCTCCTCCCCCCTGGCCCGATTTTCTTTTCTAAAAAGTTAAACCCTAAAAACCCTAAAATTTTTAGAAAACAAAAAACACAAAAAACAAAAAACAAAAAACAAAAAACAAAAAACAAAAAACAAAAAACAAAAAACAAAAAACAAAAAACCAAACTAAATATTAAATCTACTTCACTTTACAGATCCCTTTGTTACTCATGAGAGTGACTCTGACTCATAGTGACACTCCCATTGATGGTCCTGATGCCTTCATACAGATAACAACAGATGGATGTAAAGGACCAGTCAAAGGAATTGACTCCTTGATGCTCATTTGATGTTGATTTCTTTTAGCTACTTTTAGTTTTCAGTGTTCACAGTTTTAACTTTTGACTCTAGATACTGATGACTTCAGACATAGTCTTTCACTCGTCACTCTTTACTATTTTTGAGTAATCTAGATTTACTAGGTGAGAGTTCAGTATCTACTATTTAGTATTTAAATTTTACTTAGTACTATTTAGAATGCTTAATCTGAATCAATGTATTTCATTTATGATTTTTTTATTATAAGTTATAAATTTCAAATTTTGTTGTGCATGTATCATTGATTCAATATGAAATATGATATATCAATGACAATGTGATATTAACAATGGTGATTTATGAATTGTGTTTGTATCGTTCACAAATTTGAATTTAGTATTTACATTGCACAATGATGAATTTACACGAGATGAATCGTTTAGTTGGGATATTTTTTTATTTTTATTTTTTTATTATAATTTTAGAGCTGGGGCCTCTTTGTGGAAATTTCATGCACTTGGGCAATTAATGCAAAACTGAAATTTCACCTTCTTCCTAGAAGGTTTCCGGATCTTAGCTCTAGAATTTTCAGCCTTTAGGACTGCTGTAAATTAGAGTATGAAACAGCAGCGGAAAGATCACAATAATTCACTTCAAACAGCCCCAAACTTCCTGGCAGTTTAAGGAGAAAAGACACCAAACAAAGAGATAAGTTTCAGCTCCTTCTAGGGCAATTTGTCAGCCAATAATCAGATCTGAAAATCAGCAGTAAAATCAGCTCAGTATTTTCTTTCTTAGATGTCAAATCACTTGACAATTTGCTCTTTTACTTATGTCCAATCAGCTAGACATAAATGGCTGTAAATAGCGAGGCATAAAGAACATATATAGCTGAAATTCAAATCTGAAAATGACACAAGATGTGGACAACTGGAAATTTAATATATAAGCTCAAGATGAAGTACAAGTACTTATCATAGCCTTCTCTCAAGGCTAGTACAAAAACTCCAACTATCAAAAAAGCCCTAGCTAGGGTAAATCATCAAACCATAGCTCAACCAAGAAGATCCAAGTGCAAGAATTTCTCCAACACAACCTTCAAGGCAAGACGTCCTCATCTTCTCTTCTTCACAAATCCACCATATGGTTTTCTCTCAAAATCCTAATCTCCAATCTCTGAGGGATAAACTATAACCCTAGAACTCCAAGATGCTCCAAGAAACTCCAAGAAGACCAAGAAACTGTAGCGCCTCGAGAGAGAGAGAGAGAGAGAGAGAGAGAGAGAGAGAGAGAGAGAACACTCTCTTCTCTTGAGTCTTAGTCACATCTCATCACAAGAGTGAATACAAGTAAGTGACTAAATATGGCATGGAAAGGATCTCTCCTTCCTCTATTTATATGAGAGGTAAGGGAGGCCAACAATACTATATGTGGGCCTAAGCCCTTAAAAGCAACCTACATGATCCCTTGTAGGCCACACAAGTGAGACGTCCACTCTAGAGCAAAATGCCATGCCTGTGCAGAATAATGATTCCAAGGCGATGTAGCTACACAAGGGAAGTTCACAACACTCCATCACAAGCCTCCACAGGCTCCATCTATTCTCCAAAACAATGTACTCCATTGGGTTAGCTACTCCCTGCAAGAACACTATCGAAGCCCCAGCCATCCTCGAGCCATCTCCAATCCTCCAAACAGGAAACCAAGTTGCCATATGTTAACTAGGGCTTGAAACCTTCCTCCATGATGCGCAACACTCGACATCCTTTGTAGGGCGCTCTCTAAACAAGTGGATCTTCCATGAGGCCTCAATGAAGGGCATCCACCAATCTACTAAAAGATCTTCAAAGTCGAAGGGAAAAACACCAAGCCTGCAATCAATTGAGGTCAAGCATCAATAGAGCAAGCTATCTCAACTATGGATATCCATCACGGATCATCTCTCATGCTATAATGCATCTCAGACCATCCAGGCATTGAACATACGCCATATACCTCAAATCTCATGAAGCACCCCCAAACATTGTCTAAATACTTTCAAAGTTACTCAAAAATATAAAACCCCTATGCTAGGGACGTCGATGCCCCCCTGTCTCCCATGAATTTCCCTAAAATTTGGGGGGTGTCTCCACATGTCCCACATGTGCATTTCCTTGCTCCCGCGCTCTTGCGTTGTGGAAATTTGGGGGAACATTGTAAAATACACAAGCTTATTTGGTGTTAAGAGGCTTTGTAAATATATCCTCAGTCTACTCATGAGTTACACAATATTGTAGCTTTATTTCTCTATTCTTCCCTCGTTGTCAGATTAAGTGGCAATGCACTTCTACATGCTTTGTTCAGCCTTTAGTGTTGTGCCACTGCACATGGAAAGTAATTAGTTCTGTTAATTCACTTAAAAACAGAAGACTTGATATGAAAGTCTCAGCTGTTTCCAGGCTAGCAAAAAAGTGCTTGGAATTGATTGATTTCTTCTAAGTTTTCTAATGTTGGTCGGCAGAAAACAAGTTGGCAACTACTAAAATTTGGGAGCCCCTCAGCAAATCCACAACATCCCTTGTAAAACTAAAAAAGGCATATAAATCTAAATATACATCATCAAGTTGTTAGTAAATGACAAATGTGTACCGCAGTTGCTTAAAACGAGTACATTGGTGATGATTGAAAGAACCATTCAAATTATTTGCACAAGTTCTCAAAATTCTTCTATGTGAGTACACAAAATAGGTGATTGTTGGTATGCCACTTAATTAGACAATAACTAATTATCTAAACTCATCTATCCTTCTGTTCTGATCTGTAATTTATTTGCAGCGGAATACTTTTTTTCTTCAATGGAAGTTCTGCTATATTTATTTATTTATTATTTCTTGGCAGTGGAATCTCACGTTGCAGCGGAATTTTTAGATTTCAAATGGCCAAGGGTCAATTATGCTTAGGGACCAATTCTTTAGAGAAACCTTGAAATTTTATATGGCCAAAATCCAGTTTATATTGGCTCTGATAAGAGCATGGCCAAAGGCCAGGATCAGACTTGCTCTGATACCAAATGAAGTGAACCAACTTGGTTCACAACACGAGCATCCAAAATATTTGGAATGTTATAAAGAAATCCATCCGGATAACATAATAATTGAATAAGAATGTATGAATATAAGATATGAGATGATTACAATGAAAATGAGGGTTGTACATATACCCACACATGGGTGCCCTTTCATAAGAGACGTGAACTTCGTCAAGAAGGTGTCCCTTCATTACATATTAGTTATTGATTGTTAATTAGTGTTAATATATATATATATATATATATATATATATATATATATATATTACAAAGAGTGTGGAGCTGGTGCCCATCCATGCCCTTTCAAGGTTCAAATCCTTCATGTCTAGAGTGCCATGAAGAAAATAGGTACCTTGCTAAAGGGGGTCCAGCGGGGCCACACGGTGGGAAAGCCCTCCCACTTTGAGGATGGAATCCGAGGTTGATTTCCTTGGTTCGACAGAGGCGTTGCTCATTTAACTTTCCTTGTAAAACCTCTTCAACTTCGGTGAGCAACGGGGTTTGCTCCCTTTTCCGAACTACCTGTACTTTGAGGGTTTGTTGCCGTGTCTCATTTTCTTATTTAAATATAGGGCTTGCTGTTCTCTCATTTCCTCTTGCATAGTTTTGATGTTCAAGATTTGTAGAGCAAGAGGGTCACCAAGTGGCTCCTGGAGATGGAAAATGTGCGAAGTCTACTCGTGTATATACCATGTAAGGGAGAATATATCAAAATGGCACTGAGTGCAATACATATCAACAACAAAATACATAATCAATGAGGCTCTAAATGGCCTCTAGAGTCTAAAAAACATGCTGCAAGCTACTGGCCTACTACATAGTACATAGTATATATCATTGATCAACATGATCAATCATAAAAGTCATCACCACTGCTAGAAATAGGATCCTCAGTAGGAGCTACAAAATCATCCTCTGGTTCAGAGTCTTCAGACTCCTCGGACGACTCAGGAACATCTGCAACTACAGTAGTAGTACGAGAAGAAGCACGAGTTGCACGACCAGTGCTTGCATGTGCCATACTTGGTGCTACTTTGTTGCTTTCTCTGTCTCCTACTAGTGGATCTGAATCCAAACCAATCCCCCCTAACTCCAAGTCTTCAATATCAAATCAGGATCAAACTTTGTTGGGTGAGACTCCTCTACCCATTTTGAGGTTGGATCAATATCATCATCTAACACAATGGGATTTGTATCAGATCTTCTGTTCAGCAACTGGTTGCACCTTAGCTTGAGGTTGTACTATAGAAGACGAGATCATTTAATTGTTTTTGTTCCAAACGGTTTCTCTACTTATGAATCTCGCTCAAAGACTGACCAACTGCTCTCACACCCAGAAGCAGTGAAAATTTGACTCATGACTTGAATTGCAAACTTTTGCAATTGAGGACATTGACTACCAAATGACTCCCACCAATGTGCTGTAAAAAATTAGATTGTGACTTTGGCTAAAAAATCAAGTATTTAAAGTTTAAATAACTGAACCTAAAAAAACTTTCGAATTGCTTACTTGGTTAGTCCTCTTCTCTTCCAGTCTTTGTTAGGTTTTTGCCAAAGGTACCCGTGGCTTTAGTAAAAACATTGATTTGCCGATGTACTTCCATTTGCTTTGACTCATCAGGGACCATGCACTCCAAGCTCTCGTACAATCCATCTTTGACCTCCCCAATTTGATCTTCTCTTAACTGAGCTCTATAATGATACCTTGGGTTCAGGAAATACTAAGCTGCATGTATAGGGTGATGGAGTTGATTGTTTTGTTTGTTATCAATGATCTCCCAGATAGGCCCATACTTATCTACTCTATCCTTGTAGGTTGTCCTTATTTTCTCCTTTGCTTGATCCATAGCCTCATAGATGTAACCCATGGCCAATTTTTCCCATCCACCAACTGCAACACCTTAACAAGGAGCTCGCCAATTTTCACAACCTTTGCTATTTTTTTCCAAAAAGTTATCTCAAAAACTTTCTTTTTGGTGTCTTTTCCGTTTTGTTTGCGAGCCCACTGAGATCCATTCCATTCATCATTTAAAAACATTTTTTTCAAGTTCTGTGCTTGAGAAAGGAGAGATTGCAATGTGAGGAAGTGAGTTGCAAATCTTGTGATTGTAGGCCTAACAAGGTCCTTTCCCTTGGTGTTTTTACTCATTAGGTTCAATTCTCATGAGTGGTCGTAGATGTATTTTGTGATGCACTTGGCATGCTCTACAATGTTCTTTATCCAATCCTATTTGCCTATGTTGTCAAGCAAGAGGTCTATGCAATGTGCAGTGCATGGGGTCCAAAATATGGTCTTGTATTTGGACTCTAACATCTTACTAACAAGAACACAGAGGCATTATCTGTGATGATTTGAACAACATTTGCCTCCCCCACTAACATAACCAATGCTGTATATCTCATCTCGGGGAAAGTATTGGTGAGGGTCCGAAATGTAACTTATCGGTGACATCGACGGAAAATATCGGAATATCTCGAAAAATGTTACAAGACTTCAAAAGAATACAAAAACACTCATTTTTTTTCAAAATTTTAAACATGTAAAACAACAACAACATCAAATAGACACATTGCTACATAAATATGAAAATACAACTAATAAATAAGATGCATAAGATGTCAAGTGGTCACATATCGTTACTAAACTGAAAATTTTGAAACATGGTCCTGATAGGATGATACAAAATCACATCAAATGATCGAAATAAATGTATCTCATGAGATGAATCATCATGAGGCATCTAGATACTAAATAGTACATAATAAAATGAAAATGATAGATCATAGGAATCCAAATCATTGGTTCCCTCTAGGTTGTGCTGCTCTACCCCTTTTACGGGTGAAGGGCACCACTTTTCCTCTGGAAGCAGTAGGTGGTCGTGGAGGTACTCAGGATGAGCTTGGAGTGGAAGCTCCAACTGTTCCATCTGATGTGGTTAGTGATGGGGACGAGGTGGAAGGCAGAGTGTGTTGCCTCCTCCCAGTCCCAACAGACCCAAGTCCAACTCCAGGTATGGCTCTTTGTGGAGGTGGTGGCGGCATTGGCTGCATCGAAAGATCAATCTTCTCCTCAACCTCTGTATCCACTGGAAGTGGAACATCGTCCTCCTCCGTTGTCGCATTCTACCCCAAATCATTTGCGTGCTTCTCCTCTAACCACTCGGGTGCCTCCTCCATATCAGGCTCCTGAATCTCCACCCTCCACTGACTAGCGGTGTCAATGTCATCCAATGAAATGTCCTTTATGTTAGGTTCTTTGTCAAGTTGCTTCACCCACAGCCTTAGATTGTAGTAGACATATACCAAGTCATTAAGGCCCTGGGTACCTAACCTGTATGAACATTGAGAGCCATAGTTAGTGATGGTAAATACTAAATTGTAGTAAATTAAAATTAAAAAAAAATTAACAATTTAATTTTTAATTGTTGCATATTTGAACATTTCTAACCTATTGCGCTTCTTGGAGTGTATCTTTTCAAAGACACTCCAATTGCGCTCACACCCTGAAGAACTGCAAGTTTGACTAAGCACTTGAACGACAAGTTTCTGTAGCTCTGGGAGCTTTCCACCATAGTGTTTCCACCAAACATCTACAATGAATAAAATGAAAGGAAGACAACAAATTATATTTCGGATTTACATCAAGTAATAAATGTCATATATATAAAGGAATAAAGAAAATTTGAAATTGAAGCTTACCTGACATCCTTGTGGTCCTATCTTGGATAGCCATATCATAGCCCGACATCCTGGATGCCATCCTATATATCTCATTCTGTTTAGAAATCTCTGAGCATTCAGTTGGAGTCAACACCATCCTCTGAATACACTGGAGGAAACCATCAATGACTTCACCATCAAAATTAAATCCACAAGCATAAGCAAATGTAGGGTTGAGGTAGAGCCCTGTTGCATGAATGTGACGATGGAGAGTGTTATTCCATTGCTCATCAATCACACCCCATATCTTAGCTCTCTTGGTGAGTCCTTCATCCCCTTGTCCTCATAGTATTGGTAGATAGCTTCCTTGGCCCTATCCATGGCCTCATACAAGTAGCTCTCACCATCAAGCAATCGAAGAACCTTTACCAAAGGTTCACTAATGGTACATACCTCGCCTACTCCACTCCAAAATCTAGGGTCTTGTCCCATAAGTTGGGCTATGGCTTGCCCATCTTGTTTGGTGCTATAGACACAAGCAACCCACTCATCAGAAAGAAACATTCTTTGTTACTCCAACATACTCTTGAGGAGTGACTAAAGAGAAATGAAGCTAGTGGCAAAACATGTGATCGTGGGATGCGCCAACTCTCTGTTCCCTGTGAACCGTCTCATGAGTGAAAGAACAAATGTGTGATTATATATATATTTTGTCACACTCCGAGTTGATAAATGATTTCCTTGATCCAAGGAAGTTTGCCCATGTCCTCTAGCATCAAATCAATGCAATGGGCGACACAATGATACCTCTCCATAAGCATCCTCCCAACAACAACATAAATAGTAGCATTGTCCGTGATGACTTGGACAACATACTGCAGGCCTATCTCTTGAATAAAGCCATCCAACAACTCACATAATAATTGTGCATCTTTTCTATATGCACTTGCATCAACACTTTTGATAAACATTGTCCCCTTGGGACAATTAACCAAGAAGTTTAGAGTTGACGTTCCCTTCCCATCAATCCACCCATCTGACATCATGGTGCATCCGATGGTCTTCCATGTTTCCATGAGCTGAGGTAATCTTTATGTGCAATCGACCTTTTCCCCTTGAAGGAGACGCCTTCTCAAATCCTGATAGCAAGGGCCCTTATACCCCGGGCCAACAATTGCAGCAGCTTCAAACATGGAATGGTAGAAGGGGTTATTGGCAATGTTAAAAGGTATATCACTCCAAAGAAAACATTTGGCCACAAGCTTGTCGACCTCCTCCTTCTCTTTTCTTTTAATCAATGACCGAATAGAAGGTTGCCCCCCAGGTGTTGACCTCAACACAAAGAAAGGTGAGGTTGATGAGCGGACTGCAGAAGTTGAGGACCTTGAGGGCCCTGTGGCTAAGGAGTGGGATTGTGGTACTGGTCCCCCCTCAAAAGCACTTGTTCCAGTGTTTCTATTTGCAAGTTCAAGTTTTTTTTTTGTGAGCCTCAGTCGCATCCCTCTTATTAGCCATATCAATGAGTGATTGGTTTGCAACATGTATAATTTCCAGGGTACTCTTTAGACAAATTTCCACATCAAACCCAGTGATTTTGGCAAGTTGGTATTTCAAGCGGCTAAGTCCCTCCATAAATTCCTTTTCCGCAAATATTGCATGTCAATATTTGTTTATTGGGAAGTTCTATTGGTTCACCATACAGCCACATTGGATCCAAGCCTTCGACATTTTTTTTAGGTGAAAATATTAAATCTATGGCACAAAAAAAAACCAAAATAAACACACGATAATGCAAAGCTTAAATAATGAGAGCTAGATGAATGTGGAATGATTGAATCTTCCATTTAAAAACAACAAGAAGAGGCACATTGCAAACTGTAGCCTAACTCTAGAAAAACAAAGTTCAAACAAATGAAAGAAAAACGTTTTGGATCATACCTAGAAATCTTGATGGTTGTAATGATTGAATGATGAATCCCCACTCCACGATCTCTCCGCTAATGGCAACAAGATCCTTGGCTTTCTACTCCTTGGATAGATGCACGATGACTTCCCTCACACCTCTCTAGCTCTCTCACACCTTAGAAATGAAATAATGAATGAAAAAAAGTGACCCGTGGCCTTTAAACCCCCTTTACGCGCACTTTTCTGTGTTTTTTATTCAGCAGGCCGATATATTCTGTCGACTCGTGATATTTTGAGAATATATCGCAATACATTGAATGTGTCGTGACACATTCAATGTATTGGATATATCACGATATATTCCATCAAATATATCGTCTTCCCCTTTATCTCGGTGATAAATCCGATATATACGATATATCGACGATATATACAACACTGAACATAACAATCTCATCCAAAAGCTGAAATAACAAGTTTGCATCTTTCACCTTATTAGATGCATCCATTGATTTCAAAAACATGGTTCCTTGAGGGCAAGAGACCAGGAAATTTATGATTGTATGGTCCTTTTCATCAGTCCATCTATTTGACATGATGGTACAACTTGTTTTGGCCCATGAATCTTTAAAATCCTTCAAGTATTCATCTATGGACAAAACCTCTTTTCGCAAAAGAGATCCCCTCAAGTCATGCATACTAGGTCCTTTGATGCCCTTTCTCATAGCAATAACATAATCACTCATAGGTTTGTAATAAGGTGAACGGGAAGGAGATATCTGGATTCTGTATTAGACCGCCATCTAGCTATGTATTCAAAATCAACATCTTTGTATTGCTTCTTCCAATGGTTATCTAAGGTGGGTTGAGTTTGACTTGGTTGAGAGGCACTAGCAGAGGTGGGGGAAGGTGTAAAATAACTTTTAATGTTATTTTTCTTTTTAGGCTGCATGTCAAGAGGGGGAGGAACATAACGAAAGGGGTTCCTAACATTGGTAGAAGGGATAGAGGAAGAGCCTTCAAATTCAACATTAGCATTTGCTCTCATTGCAGGAAGTTGCCTCTTCCTCCCTATTTCAACATTTATATCCTTTTGCCTATCCTTGTCTTCTTCAAAATTTTCAAACTGATTTTGCAATTTCCTTCTAATTTGTCCAATCACCTCGTTTGGTGCATCACATGGGGAAATTTGGTCTCTTATACAAGTCAAGTTCTGTTTCAACTTGTGAATCCCCCGCATCCCCCCTTTATGCATTTCTTGCAATACATATTCTCATCAACAAGACTAGCATGGATCCATGCAGAGTCTTTGACTCTTGGGGCCATGGTATTTAAATGGAAAGAAATCTACAAATTCAAATATGCAACATTTCAAACCATATCTTAATATGCTAAGTTGATACTTCAAACTTCAAACTAGTAGAAGGCTGAAAGTAAAAAACTTTAAAGACAGATTTCAGATCTGCAATTTAATGAGAGAACAAAATGAGGACAGATTTATCATTTAGTTGTTAACATACCTGGGAATGTGAAGAATGGATAGTGGGCACAAGAATCCGATCCACAACTCCTTCAAGCTTGAAGATGGGCTATAGCCTCCTCACTTAGATGCCAAATCCACCACAAAAAACCCAAGATAATTTACAAACAAGCTCCAAGATAACTCTAAATCACTACTTTTCAACACTACTCCAAAACTTCAAATTCTTGCAAATGCTCAAGGAGAGAAGTGTGAGGCAATTTGAGTTTTTTTTTTTTTTTGGCGGGGGGGTCTCTTTATAGTTTTTTGGTAGGGTTTAGGTTGCTAGGAATTAGGTTTTAGGTATTTGAATTTTTTTTTCCATGAATAGTGCAGCGCGGTGGGGTCCCTACCCAACTTAGTCGAGTAGGTACAGACTCAGTCGAGTTTGACTGGTTTGGTACCTGTAATAGAAAAAAGTCTATGTTTGTATTAAAATGTATTTTATATATATATATATATATATTGATAGAATGAATTTATTGTCCCATATTACAATGAGGCCCCTGCTTATATAGTAGGCAAGGTGCCCTTTCACATGAAGAGTTGTGTCTCTTTGATAAGACACATCCTTACATCTTTTTGTAATATAATTATATATTATTATGTTTGTTACATTGCCACCCTCTTAATGAATGCTTTGTCCTCAAAGCATAATGAAAATATATATTTTTATTTTATTTTTTTGTTTTTGTTTTTGTTTATTTTATTTTTATTAAGCTAAGCCTAAGGTTTTTTTTTTATGGTTTATAATCCTCACCCATCACCGTACGGTTCGATTCGTACATAATCGTATGGACGTTTCGTATCCTCTGAAATGATTATGCGAACACGAGCCAACGACCAATTCTCAAGTGTAGTGATGAATTTTGAAGGCCTGCAACTAAGTAGTCAATGGCGGGTTGAACAACTGTGTATTCTGCGTTTCTGATAAGGTTCTGTGGCCAGACACCCATGTTAACAAAATATTGGACGTCCCTTTCCATTCCGATGATACCAGCCTTTCCATTTTGATGATTGCCAGATGGATAAATTGCGGCTGCATCTGCATCCTCTACGTGTCTGGTTTGTTGCTTGAGGAATTCTAGGTCATCGTTTGTCTTAATAATTTCTTCTGTAGCTGATCGATTCTTAGGAACAAGAGATAATGTTATCCTCTACTATAATCGCTTCTGCCTCACAATGAATTCCTTCCATTGCTTTTCTCATTATCAGATCGAGTTGCACATCTTGTGGGTGGTGCAATTCTTTAACAAAATCTCGATCATATATGAAATCAAACACGGGAATTGTAACTGGATCCACCATGAATCTGTTTGAATTTGGTCAGAAAAATTATCTGGGTATTTCTTCATATTTTTCGCTGCCATGAATATGTTGACTTGGAGATGGGGTTCTGCTTCGACCATAATTTCGAGATTTAATTGCACTTGCTTCTTTCAAGACAAACTTACATTCAATCTCTTGATCTTCGTTCTCCTTTACATCTCGACAATCTTCACCACTCTCAAGTTTTTCTGAGGTCTCACGGACTTGGCCTTCAACATTTATGAAACCAGTGACTACCTGATTTTCCTCGTTCGAACATTCTTCATTGCTGGTTTTCTTTATGTCAAGGTCTGCTTCTATTGTAGGTGCCAAATCTGGTGTTTCAAAAACCCTTAGCGATTTTATAATTATTTCTCTCATTTCCTGTAATAATTTTCGTTGAGTTTTGTGCAATTCCAATACTTCATGGAAATAGGTGTCCATGACTTTAGGACCTAAGCTTAATGGACGAACTGTGCAGCAGTTGACGACCAGAGGGTCGAATAGTTCTGATACCATTGTAATAGACAGATGTATATATATATATTGATAGAATGAATTTAGTGTCCCATGTTACAATGAGGGCCCTGCTTATATAGTAGGCAAGGTGCCCTTTCACATGAAGAGTCGTGTCTCTTTGATAAGACACATCCTTACATCTTTTCATAATATAATTATATATTATTATGTTTGTTACAGTACCGAACCGGCTGAGTCATGCCTTGAATCGATTGACTAAGTACCAAACTGGTCCCCCAAACCGAGCAGAGGGCCGAGTTGATTCGGTTAGGGGTCAACTCGACTGAGTTTGAGTCTGTAAAGACCGATTTTTAAAACACTTTTTCCAACTGAAAGCAACATTTCAGATGGAATGGAACAACCTGCTCAGCCTAGAAATGCATAAAAATAGCAGAACCCAAAAATATTTTGATGCATGCAGTGACACAGGTTTAGGATATCGATCAATAATGAAGCATGTTTTCATACGGGCTCTAATATCATGTTTGACAAAACATGGTATTTCTACACAGGTCGAACACCTTAAGCAACTGCTCACATATACAAATCAAAGATCAGTGCATTAGTGTATTACGTGGTTAAAACCCTCAAAGAGGGAAACAATTCACGGCCCCAACCAACACGGTCACTTGAGGCAATATATAAATGCAATTTTTTTTTTTACATAATAGTTTCTCACAATCGATCATCAGGGAATGACTCTCCATGCTCTTTAAATAGAAATGATGGACCAATCAAGTGCTAAGCCATGGATCAATATAGTCGTTAGTATCGGGGAGAATATGAACTGTCGGATCATTTTATGTCTATAACATATCGTGACTGTCGGATTACATAATTACAAATGCATACTAAGGAAACACACTTTACCTAAAGACACATTAGACCAAGTTGATTTTAACTAACTCCTAGGTGTCTAAATATCATAACATCCTCATTGGCAACATGCCTTCGATGGATAATTCAACCAATTTATCAAACGCTTGGGGCTTTAACCAATGTACATATGTGCATGTGTATAGGTTTTAGGTTTAGATAAAAGGAAGGAAAACAGAGAACATGGTATTTTTGGATTGCTGTGTGTTTGTAAAAGTGACACTGTAGTTTGCTTAATGAAATCGTTTTTTTTCCTGTTAAAAATTTCTGGTTTTTTTTATCTTCTTACATTTAGCCTGATTTCTGCCCCTACAGACTTCAAGTTAACTGCCTTTTCCAATTAGGAAGATGACATATATCCGGTGGTCAATTTGTCCACAGGAGGAGATTGAGAATCTGCATCTGGTTATATTCTGACCATAACAAGATATTGTATAATAATGCTGCAGGCAACATGTATTGGGAAATGGAATAGTAAATCAATTGGGCATGATTTAGATTGTCTAGTAAGACAAATTGGAAATAAAATTAAATGTGAAGTGGTTTCAGTTAAAAAATCTTCACATGTTTCACTATTCTCAATTTCTTTCAAAATGCCCTAGATCTCCAGGGCTGCAGTCATTGACTTGTCTTATCCCCTGAACAACCACATCTGGTTCATCAGTTTGAGGTGTGTCTGTGTAGCATGCTGCATTTCTCTGGTTCCCCTTGTTTAAGCATATCTTTTGTATGACTTATTAAATGAAAATGAACTTTCAGAAATAGTGTTAAAAATAATGCCTTGATAAAACTAATGTTTTTCTTGTAGAAAGTTGGGTGATATCTCAAGCATTTTAAAAACCTTGTCAGAAGTTGTCATCATGTATCTTATATAATTTATCTATTATTTGACATTTCTGTTGCCTGTGCTGCAGCCAGCGAAAGTTTATAAGCTGAAACATCTTGCGAAAGTGGAAGTTATTGCTAGTGATGTCACTGGCTGTACGTTTGTATTGGTATTGTATCGTTCACTAACTGAATGCTTGATTTCTTATGTATTAGTTCTGCAAATGTTTTGTATTTTTACTTGACAAAAACGTTTTCATTTTCAGTGTTTATGTGAGAACTAAGTTAAGCAAGCTCAAAAAGTTAAAGCTTAGTCTTGATTTCACTATTCTTTATAATATATTTACAGGGATTTGATAACCTTAAAAGTCAAAGTGTTTCCCCTCCGCAATGGACAGTGCGTAACATTGATGACAGGTGATCCAAGAGGCTTTGGGCATTTATCAAAAAATTCTTCTGTTTGTTTAATTCATTATGAAGTTTCATATTGCTATATGGTAGACTATTTTTAACGATTTAGTATATCCATGCAGGAATCGTTTACTTGTTTGTATTTTGAAAATGTGCAAAGAGATCCTCGGTCGTCTCCCTAAAGTCATTGGAATGGATGTGGTTGAGATGGCTCTTTGGGCACAGGTATTCTTTCTACATAGTCATGACAGCTAAAGCAAATGGTAACCATCTTTTGCATTGTCTAAGCATCCAATGGAGTGGCAAAATAAGGTTGACCGATGATTTATGTGAATACTTTGGCAGTTATGGAGTTGTTATCGGATACAGGTCGATCATTTTTCTTGAAGTGTTCCTTCTAGTAATTGTTGTGCACTTCATTCCAGAAATGGTCCATAATAATAATAATAATAATAATAATCCATTTTTAAGGTCACGGCCAACCCAGACACCAATTGGTATATGAGACCCGCTTGTTTGTGGGACAAGGGATCCCCTCCGTGCAGTGGTTTGACTGCTAAAGTCTACGGAGGTGTACATACTGCCTTTGAAATGAAAACTGATGCATTTTTACTCTAGAGAATTAAAAGAGAAGGACTGAATAAGGAAAACAGACAATAAACAATTTTTATTAAAAGAACAAAAAGGATAAAGTATCCTATTATTGTCCACTTAAACCAATTTATCTTGTCGGACATGTTTGAAGCCCCTTTGTGTTCCAACTTGAATAGTGATGTTTGTGTTTTTAAGTGGCATTGAGAAGATCTTTTGTTAGTGTGCTTGTTCTCCATACTCGAAAGACAAAGATAAAACAGAAAATGATAGTTATAGAGATTAACATTCAATGCATACCTACTCTGTTAAATATAAGTGTGTTTTTTAAATAAGGTATCCTGACAACCTGAGTTAAATCACTGCGATCGAGAATGGTGTCCGAATACCTCAAAACAGAAGAACTTATAAGAAGAGGATGCTTCCTGGGAGAACGAAGCCTTTGGACAACAACATCCTTATCTTCCAACTCTTTGAGGACAAAGCTTCACCTTAGGGGGAGGACATGTAACATACATAAAGAATGTATGTGTATTAATTAGTAATAAATATACACCATAATGAAAAGATATAACATAGGTAGTCGGCTCATCTATGAGATACGACTGTACAATTTATGACCCCCTTTGCATATTTCTACATATTGTGGGTCCTCTTGTAAATAATCATTTTCTATCATCATATATATATATATATATATATTTCCATTCTCCAACTGAATCTAATTTTGGCTCATAATTCCTGTTACATTCATTGATAAATCCTGGAAGACATCCTTATGCTTTTCTCAATAATGGGCAGTCGTGACTATTTTTTTTCCGACGGAAGAAATCGCGGGAAACCCTCAAGTATTTCCCCACATTTTGTGGATGGTAAATGGGGTAAACCGTCGACCCTGATTATGGGGCCTAACCCCAAGGGGATCAAGAGAGTCGAACCCGTGACCTCCCCAACTGATCACTGCAGGAGAGATCTCACGTCTGGCTCAAGACTTCTTGAGCTAATCCTTGGGGCTTGGCAGTCACGACTCTATATATAAATGTGTGATTAATTAGGTATATGACACACCATTTGTGTCTCTTGAAACTTTTGAGCTTTTGACAATTCTGAATCTGATTAACCTTTTTCTACTTCTAAATTCTATTGTCTCTATTATTCCCTCTTCATCTGTTGAAGTCAACATTTTGACTTTGTAATTGAGTAGGGTGTCGAATCTTTGAAAAGGGGGGACAGGTGGTGGGCATAAACGTGTATTTGTCCATAATAGAAGTCATTGACATATGGAAGGTTGTGTCAACAGTTGCTTTGAACCCGATGTTATCAGAAACAGAACTGGAACCAGAACCAAAACCATAACCGAAGTGGTCAACCCCCAAAACCAGAACTGGACTGAAATCAGGAAAATAACTGTCAACAATATATATATATATATATAGATTCAAATTTTGGTCAAAAATATATATATATTCATGTACATTATTATAAATCCAAACCATTAAACACCAAATATGCAAAGTTTACTCATATATATAGCATTGTAAGGGTAAATATAGCAAAAAGGCACCAAGTGCAATACAGATCTTAACCAAACTACATAAAAATCAAGGTTCGAAATGGTCTCTAGAGTCTAGACTCCAAAAATAGTCATACTATGGTCTACAATCTAATCAAACTACATAATCGTCCAGGTTGAATCCAGGTCTTTTTCATGGAAACTTTTGTTGTAAATAGCATTGTTTATATCACTATTCTCTTTCTGTTACTCTTCACAATAAGTGCTGGTCTGATATGAGCACCAAGTCAAGATTGATGGACAATTAATAAGCATTCTGTCATGCCTAAATTTTATTGTTATATTGCATCTTGTCCAGTTCATCATATGAGCGTGTTAATCATCCATGGGAAGTGCATTGAGTCAGAATCATTTTCCATGCATTCTTGCTTATTGATGATATACAATGTTAGATACCTTTTCCTATGTTTTATGATGACTCCCATTAAAAAAATGCTAATGCTCAAGACATGTAATTTACAGTGACTTATTTGAAATATGTAGCTTTGTTTGATTCAGGTTTGAGAAATGTGACAAATGGTAATCTCCTAGAAGAATCTAAATCTTTAGCTGATTTCTTCAAAATAGATAGCTAATAAGATAATCTACTGTGAAAGAATAGAGGTAGTTTCAAATGTGTCATCTTATATTTATATTTACAGTTTCTATTATATGCTGATAGCTGTCCTGTTAATATCCTACTATAAATACATGCCCTTCATGCTAAAGAATTTTTGTATGTTTTTGGTCATATTTTCAACTTTTGGTACTAGTGGTTCAGTGTTTTGATTTTCTTTTACATATCTGTCAACCATAGGGTTATGGGAATAATTGTTACTTCTGTTTTGGGAAATCACAATTTATTTATTGCTGTCACAGGCAAATACAAAAACGGTTCCTGTCAAAGCAAATGCACAGGATGCTCCAACAGTAGATGGTGACAGTCCAAATGACTTGAAGGTGACAGTGGAGGAGGACCTTGTTTCACAAGCAGAAGAGGATGACATGGAGGCTCTTCTTGGCACGTTCGTATTCTCTCTCTGCATTCACCTTCTTAATAGACTAGGTATTCTAGAATTTTCTGTTTGAATATATAACTGAGCTAGAAATCTATCTTCTCCCTAAATTTTGATGCCAGACTTCGAAAATAAGTCCTTTTGATATCTTCTGTTCATGCCTAGTGATCTCCATTATTGAATTCCAAATGCTTCACAAATTTAGATACTTGAGAACTATGCAGCTCAAATAAAAGGTTTATGAAAAGATACCTGAGAACTATGCAGCTTTATACATGTACATGGTACAAGAGATTGGCACCAACTGTAAGTCTGTAACATTAAAATGAAACTTTACTTCATCACAATTTGAGAATTGCTACATGGTTTAAGCGATGGATGGCATTTAAGGGTGTTGAGAGACACTAGGTTTGGAGAGATGCAAGTGGGTATGGCCTGTTAAATTTGGCAGCATCGACAGTCATTCTCCAATGAGAGTCCATATGGGCCACCCTGAGGCTAGCCAAGGAGATTTGGAGAATCAACCAGTCTTGTGAGGTATTGACAAAAGCTAGGGGGAATGTACAACCTTTGTGAGTCAAACCAAAAGTCAGGACGAACAAGATGCTATGCAAGTCTAATGCAAAAGTCAGGGGGAACGTACAACCTCTGTGAGCATAGACAGTCTAGTGCAAAAGTCAGGGGGAATGTACAACCTCTGTGAGCATAGACAGACTAGTGCAAAAGTCAAGGGGAACGTACAACTTCTGTGAGCCTAGTCAAGCCTTGTGAGCCATGAACAAAAGTCAAGGCATCTAGCAAAAGTTAGGTTGAATATAAAATTCCTATGAGCTAGAAACAAACGATATTCCTAATATGGGGGAACGTACAACCTCTGTGAGCCTAGTCAAGCGTTGTGAGCCATGAACAAAAGTCAAGGCATCTAACAAAAGTTAGGTTGAATATAAAATTCCTATGAGCTAGAAACAAACGATATTCCTAATATTGTAAATGATATAAATGTATTGATCTAGTGCGTTGGCACGTGTAACATTATCCACCGTGAAGAGAAATTCGAATTGCCTTGTAAAGAGTCAAGTTGTAGAAGTCAAAGTTGCATGTCTAAGTCAAAGACATTGTTGTCAAGTTGTCGCATGTTGCATGTTGCATGTTGCATGCATGACATGCACTACAGGCATCATGACATGTGCATGCTAAGTTAGTACGCATGCATGCCAAGTCAAGTGTGAGTTGTAACTGAAGTCTAGTTCTATTTCCGAACTAAAGTGTGAAGCTGAGTTATGTTAAAGCATGCAAACAAGTTCCTAATTCGAGCCATCTACTTCTCCTCTTCACTCCTTTATAAGCAGAGGTCGACCTCTCTCTTCAATACAATGGTTATGCATGGTAAGGGTGAATGTAGAGACAACACATCGATGCGCATATCAACTGTAGAGGCAGCATATAAAATGCGCATAACAGTGCTGTAATATCAGCATGTAGAGACGACATATAGAGGCGCTTATCAGCTATAGAGGCAGCATAAAAGGCGCATAACAGTGCTGTAATAACATCATATAGAGGCAACATAAAAGGCGCATAATAGTGCTGTAGAGGCAACATATCAGAGGTGCACCTCAGTGCTTTAGAGACAACATATCAGAGGTGCATATCAGTCAATTAGAGGTAGCTTCAACAACCCATATTAGAGCTGATATATCTCAGTCTTTGAAAGCAACTTGGATACGTCTATATCAACAAGGTCTCTTAGTTCTTTGTCAGGTCAGAGTCAACATGACAAGCTCTTTAAGAGCAGAATTTTCATGGTGGATGTTTGTAAGTGATCTTACATTATTAATGCAATAAAGGAATATCGTTTGCTGGGGTTTTTCTCCCCGTACAGGGTTTCCCCAGGGTATATGTGTTGTTGATGTGCATGCTTATGTATCTACATGATTATTGCTATTAAGTTATGATTCTATATTGTTGACATGTATTAAGCTGGAATCAAAGTGTTGAAGAATTCAAAGAAATAATCCGCTTAAGAAATCAAGCTCAAAATTTAACATGGTATCAGAGCTTAGGGTGTGTTAAGCTTGTTGAAGTGCAACAAAAAGTACACACAGATCCAAGCAAGCTTGATTAAGTTTCTAGTGTGAGGTCCATGACATCTTCCATTTCAGTCAGGGCCGAGGATAGGCTCGAAGGAGTTGCCAACTTAAATGTGTGGAAGCTCTGAATAACAAATATCTTGCAGGAGCATGATCTTGAGTAGTATGTGACCACAGTGGTGGAGGAACCCACTACTAATGCAGGAAGAGCGACCTTCAGGAAGAGTCAAGCAAAGGCCAAGCGAATCATCTTTGACTCAGTCAAAGACAGTATAATGCAAACAATGACTTCGTTAATGACTGCCAAGGACTGTATGGATACTTTGGTGAATCAGTATGAAAAACATGCTCCAAGTCAGAAGCGGACACTTAAGCACAAGCTTAAATATTTGAAGATGGAGAAAGGTGAATCAATAGCATCCTTTCTATTCCAGGATAGCCCAGATTAGAGATCAACTTTTGGTCACAGGGGTCACAGTGGACGATGATGATTTAGTGTAGGCCATATTTGATGGTCTTCCTTCTTCATGGGAGACCTTCTTATCTAGTGTAAGTGGGAGAGAGATTCAACCCATGTTTGAGAGGTTATGGCATGATTGCCTCCAGGAGGAGAGTCACACTGCTACCAAGAGCGAGCCAATGAAAGAATAACATTCAACTTTAGCATCAAGATTCAAGGGAAAGAAGAAAGGCACTTTCCAGAAAGGCTCTCAGAGGAAGCCAAACACCAAAGGTATGTTCAAAGGCAAGAGTATTGATACATTTAAGATTAAATGCTTTAGTTGTAATAAGTTGGGTCATTTTGCTAAAGACTGTTGGTTTACAAAGATATATCCAAGGAAAGGGAAACATCATGCCTCAATTGCCGAGGATGATGAATCCAAAAGAAAACATAAAATTCCTTCTAATGAGAAAGAAAATATAAACGAATATTACTTGGTTTCTGCCTTATCTAGTTCAGTTTTCATGGGGCCGAAAACTTGGTTAGTAGACAGTGGTGCATCAAAGCACATGAAAGGGTACAAGGAGATCCTCTCAGATTTCAAGACAAAATATTTTGCAGAGCAGGTTAAGCTTGGGGATGACAAATGTTACAAGATAGAGGGAGTAGGCTCTATCTCCTTCAGATTGGAATCTGGGGCTAGACTTCATGTTGATGAAGTATTATATGCTCCAGGGCTCAAGAAGAATCTACTATGAGTTGCAACCCTTGAGGACAAGGGATATTGGGTGATCTTCAAGGACATGAAGGCACTACTATGGGCTAGAGGTAGCCACTTAAGTACAACACAACCCATTGGGACTTGCAGAGGAGAACTGTACGTCATGACAGGACAGTCATTTAAGGCATTGGCTCATGATGCGACTAGCTCGAGTGAGTTGTGGAACAGAATACTTGGACATCTTCATGCCCTCTATTTCTCTTAGTAAAAATGAAATTTGTAAGGGATGCATGCTAGGTAAAAATATAAAGAAAGCATTTCCTAGTAGTGACAGTAGAGCTCAGGGCATCTTAGATCTAGTTCATTTTGATGTATGTGGTCCCATGTCATCTCCCTCACTCAGTGGTTGTTTGTGTTATGTCATTTTTATTGATGATTACTCAAGAAAATGTTGGATATATTTCCTTAAAGCTAAAAGTGACACATTTGATAAATTCAAAGAGTATAAAGCCTTTATTGAAAAGCAGACAGGGAAATACATCAGAACACTTAGAACAAACAATGGAGGAGAGTTTGAATCTCTCCAGTTTGAGGATTTCTGCAAGTCAGTAAGAATCAAGAGACAGTTGACCATGCCATATAACCCTCAACAAAATGGAGTTGCTGAGAGGAAAAACATGACAATTTGTGAGGCAACGAAAGCAATGATGTTTGACCAGGATCTACCAAATTCTTTATGGGAAGAAGCTACCTTCAATGCCGTTTATATTCATAATAGGTGTCCACATGCTATCTTGAAGGACAAGACTCCTAAAGAGGTCTTCTGAGGGATCAAAGCTAAAGTAGGGCATCTAAGGATATTTGGGTGTCTAGTGTATATTCATGTCCCTAAGGAAAAGAGGACAAAGATGGAACCCTCAGGCAAGAAAGGGGTTTTTGTGGGGTACAGTGAGAATTCCAAGGCTTACAGGATATATGTACCAGGTCAGAGGTAGATAAAGGTAAGAAAAGATGTGACTTTCCATGAGGAAGCCGCGTTCAAGAAATCCAGGGAGCTTCGACATGAATCAGAAGCAGTTCAACCTGCTTCACCCTCTTCTGAAAATGAAGAGTCAGATGATCAGAGGGAGGAACCTCATGAACGACTAAGTGATGAGCCCCTAGAACCTGCTGAAGAGTTATAAAGAACTCTTGAAGAACCTCCAGCCAAAAGGAAGCCAGGGTGGCTTAAAGAAACAATGTAGGAAGCAGAAAGGATAGCTGCTCCCAAAGGAACTTTCAAGGAAAGTAAGAGGCCTCACATGTTTGGAGGCTATGTTGCATTGATGAGCAACATCAGTGATGCTGAACTTTCTTCATTTGAAGAAGCAGATAAATTACAAGTATGGAAGGATGCCATGCTTGAGGAATACAGGTCTATTCTAAAGAACAATGTTTGGGACATTGTGCCGAGGCCAAAGGACAAATCAGTGGTCTCTTCCAAATGGATCTATAAGATCAAACATGCAGTTGATGGAAGTGTGGAAAAGTTCAAAGCAAGATTTGTATCTAGAGGCTTCACTCAAAAAGAAGGAATCGACCACGAAGAGACTTTTGCCCCTGTAGCCAGGTATACCTCCATTCGAACTATTATTGCTTTAACTTACGTTCTTGGTTGGAAGCTACATTAGATGGATGTAAAACCAACATTCTTGAATGGAAAGATTGAACATGAGGTCTTTGTGGAACATCCATATGGTTTTGTACTGCATAACAAAGGCACTCATGTATGCAAGCTAAGGAAGGCCTTGTATGGTCTTAAGTAGGCTCCCAGAGTTTGGTATGACCGGATTGATGGCTTTCTTAAAAGCCCGGGCTTTCAGAAAAGCGATGCTGATGCAAATCTGTACTTCAAGGTAAGAGGTAACCAACCTGTTATACTAATCCTGTATGTTGATGATCTCTATCTAACAAGAGATGAAGGGCTAATAGCCTGGTGTAAGAGGGAGCTAACCTCATAATTCGAGATGAAAGACTTAGGCTTGATGCATTATTTCCTAGGATTAGAAGTGTGGCAAAGACGGGGTGAGATATTTCTGGCACAAGGAAAATACACAGTGGATGTACTAAAGAGGTTTGGTATGACAAATTGCAAATCCATGTCTACTCTGATGGTTACCAACCTGAGGAAGCTGCATGATTCTGATACAGGTTCAGATTTGGTGGATCCCACCATGTATAGGCAGTTGATTGGATCATTGATGTACATGATCCACACCAAGCCAGATATATGCTATGCAATGATTGCAATGAGTCAGTTCATGACTAAACTGAGACAGAGACACTGGGTGGCAACAAAGCACATCTTGAGATATCTTAGAGGGACCATTACTTATGGTCTGAGATATACATCTAGTGGTGGTTTATTTCTGCATGGGTATGCAGATGTTGAATGGGTAGGAAGCCCAGTGGAATGGAAAAGTTCTTCCGGATACTGCTTCAGTTTAGGATCCACTATGATCTCTTGGTCAAGCCGAAAACAAGGATCCATTGCACATAGTACAATAGAGGCTGAGTACATTGCAGCAAGTGATGCTAGGAAGGAAGCAGTATGGCTCATAAAATTGGTTTCTGGGTTGTTTGGTGACAAGCTCGAGACAACGGTGGTTCACTGTGATAACAAAAGTTGCATAAAATTGACAGCGAATCCAGTATTTCACGATAGGTCAAAACATATTGACATGAAGTACCACTACATTCGAGACTTAGTCCAGAGAAAAACTGTAAAGTTACAGTACATAGGGACGAGCGAGCAGGTAGTTGATATCCCGACCATGCCTCTAACCCCGAGACAGTTTCTGCAGCTGAGAGGCAAGCTTGGTGTGGTTGAGAATGACTCCCTTGCTGAGAGGGAGTGTTAACTTTGGCACCATTGATAGTCATTCTCCAATGAGAGGCCATATGGGCCACCCCGAGGCTAGCCAGGGAGATTTGGAGAATCAACTAGTCTTGTGAGGTATTGACAAAAGTCAGGACGAACGAGATGCTATGTAAGTCTAATGCAAAAGTCTGGGGGAATGCACAACCTCTGTGAGCATAGACATTGTAGTGCAAAATTTAGGGGGAACATACAACCTTTGTGAGCATAGACAGACTAGTGCAAAAGTCAGGGGGAACGTACAACCTTTGTGAGCCTAGTCAAGCCTTGTGAGCCATGAGCAAAAGTCAAGGCATCTAGCAAAAGTTAGGTTGAATATAAAATTCGTATCAACTAGAAACAAACAATATTCCTAATATTGCAAATGATATAAATGTATTGATCTAGTGTGTTGGGACGTGTAACATTATCCACCATGAAGAGAAATTCGAATTTCCTTGTAAAGAGTCGAGTTGTAGAAGTCAAAGTTGCATGTCTAAGTCAAAGACATTGTTGTCAAGTTGTCGCATGTTGCATGCATGACATGCACTGCATGCATGTCTAGTTGCATGTTGCATGCATGACATGTGCATGCTAAGTTAGTACACATGCATGCCAAGTCAAGGGTGAGTTGTAACTGAAGTCTTAAGTCTAGTTCTATTTTCGAACTAAAGAGTGAAGCTGAGTTATGTTAAAGCATGCAAAGAAGTTCCTAATTCGAGCCATCTACTTCTCCTCTTCACTCCTTTATAAGCAGAGGTCGACCTCTCTCTTCAATACAATGGTTATGCAGGGTAAGGGTGAATGTCGAGAGAACATATAGAGGCGCATATCAACTGTAGAGGCAACATATAAAAGGCGCATAACAGTGCTGTAATATCAGCATGTAGAGACAACATATAGAGGTGCATATCAGCTATAGAGGCAACATAAAAGGCGCATAACAATGCTGTAATAACAACATATAGAGGCAACATAAAAGGCGCATAACAGTGCTGTGTTGGCAACATATCAGAGGCACACCTCAATGCTTTAGAGACAACATATCAGAGGTGCATATCAATCAATTAGAGACAGCTTCAACAACCCATATTAGAGCTGATATATCTCAGTCTTTGAAAGCAACTCGGATACGTCTATATCAACAAGGTCTCTTAGTTCTCTGTTAGGTCAGAGTCAACTTGGCAAGCTCTTTAAGAGCAAAATTCTCATGGTGAATGTTTGTAAGTGATCTTACATTATTAATGCAATAAAGGAATATCGTTTGCTGGGGTTTTTCTCCCTGTACAGGGTTTCCCCAGGGTATATGTGTTGTTGATGTGCATGCTTACGTATCTACATGATTATTGCTATTCAATTATGATTCTATATTGTTGAAATGTATTAAAATGGAATCAAAGTGTTGAAGAATTCAAAGAAATAATCCGCTTAAGAAATCAAGCTCAAAATTTAAAATGACCAAGTTCATGGATCTAAATGGAGGCATTGTATACCGTTTCAAAGGTAGTTGGTTAAGCCTTTTAGGGAGTCTTACAGTTGTTTTAGGTCTTCGGTAGCAACAAAAGCAGGGAATGGAACTAAACCTTCAGGGGTTATAAATCAAAGTTATCAGATCTGGGACTACACCGGAACTGGAATACCCCAAAATTATGCTCTGGACTAGAATTGGTCAAAAAATCGGTATAAAAACCGACTGAATAAAAAATAAAAAATATCTAAGTTTCAATAGGAAATTACTTATATACATCAAAGTAAATCCAAACCATTAGACACCAAATAGGCAAAGTTTGCTTATTGATTATCATGCAAGGGTGACAATAATCATGGTCTCTAAACATTGAGACTCTACATGATCTCTTGAATCCAAAAACAATATAAAATTTAAAATATCCAAGTTTCAAGAGAAAAGTACTCATGTACATCAATGTAAATCCAAACCATTAGACATCGAATAGGTGAAGTTTGCTTATTGATATATCATGCAAGGGTGAAAATAATCATGGTTTATAAACATTGAGACTCTACATGGTCTCATGAATGCAAAAATAATCATACTACATAGTACACACAAATCCCTTCATATCCTTACAATCATCCCCTAAATCAAGATGCTTTCTTTGCATGGGTATTATCGACCTCTCGACACAATGTTAGTATTTGAAGCTTTGGTTGTCAATGTGTCTCCAAGGCTATCTAGCTATAGTCACTTGATCCTATTGGCCTCCTTATCTGATGGCTTAGAGAGACAAATTGATGCCTTGACGAACCTATGTGAGCTCCAATAAATGATGGCCAACCTAGGTGAAACCAAGGTTATGATCTTCAATGCATCGAGTATGCTTTCTTTGACTTACATTTCTACTTCTGGGGGGTGAAGAGATTGAGATCATGAAAGCATACACCTATTTTGGGTTCCACTTTGCATGGCCTTACTTTAGCACGCGTTAGGCCCTCCAACTGCGGGTCAACCAAGGGTATGACTCCCTTGCCTTCTTATTAACCCCCTGATTTCCCTATGCAATTGGAGGGTTAAGAGCCAACCAACTTTCATTGAGCTGGTAGTTAGAGTTAAAGAGACATGTTTTCCAGGGATCAAAGTTCATTTCAGAGGCATATTCATCAATTTTGGGGAAAAATGCTATTTTTAGTAGTCTTCCTATATTTTAGGAGCCAGAGTTCGAAGGTCCATAGGTCAGAAATGATTACATATTTGTTATCCTTGCGAACTCACGATGCCAATGAGCTCTTTTTAGGCGACATGTGAGACACTACTATTTTTAGCAGTTAGGGTTTCAAGGCTCTTATGATGATTTCGAGCATATATCTTGATTCCTTGTGGAAAATCGGATTCGATGAGCTTGATTTCATAGACATGCGAGAAGTTGCTATTTTTAGTAGTGCCTATTTTTAGGTGCTATATTTGGCAGTGTTCTCTTAGTAGTTTCCTACACTTTTTCGTTTTTTCCTATATATATACACGCACTCGGGAAGTTATTTCCAAGGAAATAACTCTCAGGGAGTTTATATATATTTATTTCCTTGAAAATAACTCCCAGGAAAACTCTTAGACACTTCCCCTCATTCTGAGGATGGTATCCAGTGTAAAGTGAGCAACGTAAACTTAGTGTGTTTGACCTTATGGGAATTGAACCAAGGACATGCACATTCTATTAGATTATCAACAACGTCCTCACAACAGTGGCACCGACAGATGGAGCTAACCCTTGGGGCTAAAATAAATATTAATAGTAATAAGCTAAGTTGCAGGAAACGCCCCCCCCCCTTGTTTCTTGCCCCAGTACGGTACGACCGAGAAACACTGCCGACCGTACCGTACATCGTTTCTCGATTTGGAAATGCTGTACGGTACGACCAACGACATTTCCCGGCCGTACTGTGCCCGTACGACCGAGTTTCGACGGATTTCAAAGTTAAATTAGGCAAAAAGAGGGGGCCGTGGGGTCCCCAAATTGCCAGTTACTTTTAGTAAAGAATTTTTTTACCTTCTCCAAAGAGAATAAAGATGATTTTCTGCCTTTTTGTTTTAATTAAAAAAATAAACTTCTAGATGCAAACATAAACCCTAAATCTCCTTCCTTTGCTATAAGAAACCACTTGCTTCACTCATTCCTCACACTTTCATTAGCAAGAGGAGCTTCCTACAGTAGCAAGAAGGAGATTGTGTGTGGTTTTAGTGAGCAGATTTCTTTTCTCTTTGGTGAGTAGATTTATTTTATGTTTGCTTAGCAAGTTAACAATTTTTTTTTTTCTCTTGGTTTGCATTATACAAATTTCTGTTTTGTTTGGTGAACATATTTTCTTCTTGTCTTGCAACATTCATGGCTTCTCAAAGTGCTGTTTCATCTACTCCTAGAGTTGCTGAAGTAAGCATGCAGCAAGAATACTATCCTCTTTGGAGGCATGTTACCAAGGTCAAGGCTATGGGTGTCGGTGGAGGTTCATGGGAATGGAAGTGCAATTTATGCAAGAAGGATAAGACCTTCAAGGGCTCTTACACAAGAGTCGAGGCTCACATTTTGCATGAAGGGAAGGGTATTGAAGGTTGTCCACATACTCTTGATCTGTAGGTGGGGGATAGATTCCATAAAGAGCATGATGATGCTCAAAAAATTAAGGATAATAGATTAAAGATTGGTATGCATGGCAGTAGCAAGCATCCTCCTTCCTTGGGTGTTAGCAATGAGCCAAGGATTGTTCACGAAGCAAGGAAGAGGAGGGCGCTAGAGGTAGAAAACGAGATATCCAAAGGCCCTGGAGGACGAGGTGCAACTTCAGACAACAGATTGATGAAGGTGTTAAACAACCAAAAGAGAGAAGAAACAGAGTCAAGAGTGGCAAGGGCCATATTTGCATGTGGCATCCCATTTAATGTGGTTCGGTCCCCCTATTGGAAGGATATGGTGAAGGCAATTAATGCGGCTCCTCAAGGTTTCAAGGGGCCAAACTATGAAAAACTTAGAATAGTGTTGTTGCAGAAAGAGAGGTCATTGATTCATGATATTCTCAAACCATTTCGCAACTCATGGACCAACACAGGGGTTTCCATTATCTCTGATGGATGGACTGATACAAAGTAGAGGCCCTTGGTCAATGTTATTGCATCATCACCAACATGAACGATGTTCTTGAGAGCAGAAGATTGTTCTAGCGAGGTAAAAGATAGAAAATTCATTGCTGATATTTTAATTTCTGCTATTGAACAAGTAGGGCCAGCAAATGTGGTGCAATTTATCACAGATAATGCACCCGTTTGCAAAGCTGCAGGCTTGATTGTTGAGAGTAGATATCATCGTATTTTTTGGACTCCTTGCATTGTCCATAATTTAAATCTCATTTTAGAAGAGATTGAGGCAAAAACTTAATGGATTAAAGAGGTCACAGGGCAAGCTAGGGAGATCATTAAATTCATCACCAACCACCACCTGTCTCAAGCAATGTATCGAGAATACTCCAAATTGGAGTTGCTCAAAGTTGTTGAGACAAGATATGCCTCAAACTTCATCATGTTGCGCTGCCTTGTTGAGGTCAAACGTGCATTGATGAGTATGGTGGTGGGTGTGACTTGGGCTTAGTGGAGACAGTCAAATTCAGAGAGAGGAAGTATGGTGCGGAGGGTGTTGATTGATGAGGATTGGTGGAGCAAGGTAGAATTCTTGCTCAAGTTTACTTCACCAGCATTTGAGCTTCCTTGAGATGCAGACACAAACAAACCTTTCCCGAGAGAGATTTATGATGGCATGGATACCATGGTTGAGAGAACCGTGGAAATTATTACAGAGGAGGCTCCCACTCTGTTTTTTGTCGAGGTTGATTTTGTTGAGCATGTGAGGTCCATCATTGTTACTAGGTGGAATGGATTTAACATTCCATTGCACACTTTGGCACATGCTCTAAATCCTAAATTTTATGATGAGGAGTTCATTGCTCTAAGCAATGGGAAGAGGAAGGCCCCACATAAGGACAAGGAGGTGGCCATAGGAGTGGAAAAAGCCTTCCAGAGGTCGTTTCCATCTTCTCAGCAAACAAAGGTGAGGGAGGAATTTGCTTGTTTTGCTGCTGGATTAGAGGATTTTGCAGACATCTCAGCTTTGGAGGAGAGAAGCACCATGAACCCGATTAAATGGTGGACTTGTCATGGGGCAAATGGTGTATATTTGCAAAGCCTTGCCACTCGTATTCTATCATAAGTGGCAAGCTCTTCATCAGTAGAAAGGAATTGGAGCACCTATGGTTTCATTCATTCAGTGAAGTGCAACAGGTTGGGATCGTAGAAGGCTAAGGATCTTGTATATGTGCATTCAAACCTTCGCCTTGTGTCTCACAAGGGTGAAGAATATACAAGTGGACCTCATAAAGAGTGGGATGTGGATGCAGAAAACCCTGACTTAGAGCTCTCTCTTTCTGCTCTTGATATTGTTGATGATGCAAGTGGAAGTGAAATTCAAGTTGTCTCGTCTTCCATCGAGGCTCTAGTTCTGTTGAACATGCATCTTGTTCTATTTTTGATGATGAGGATGAGGATCAATATGATATGTAATTGTAGTTTCCTTTAGCTCATGTTTTTTTTCATTTTTAGCACATTCAACCTCGTTTATAAAGGTTGATTTTGGATGTAAAGCCTCATCTATAAAGGCTAATTTTGGATTTTGCTACTTGTATCATGTAATGAATGATATTCATCATCTATGGGAGTTAATATGGATATGGTTTTCCTTCTAAAATGTCATTTATGTGTATCATTATGTTTTTCTTGCAATATAATGCTTTATTTTTATAAAAACTATATATATATATATATATATATATATATTTTTTTTTTTTAATTTTTTTATATACGACGTTTCCCCCGGCATGTCCCTCGACGTTTCCATTTTTTGAGGGCCTGTTTTGTATCGTCCCGGTTTCGGAAACTCAAAATTGGTTCCCCGTTTCGTGCAACTTAGGTAATAAGATATATATATATATATATATATATATATATATATATATATATATATATGTTAAAATACTAAAAAAATCTGCAATGAAATAAATTGCGACCTACACTTTTACGATCACCAATTACAAGTCATAGAGGGTTAGACTTTGAGGTTAGAGTTGAATTGAAGTTGGTATTTGCAAAGTAATAATCAAGAACACTTGTTGAACTTTCCATTCTAAGTCCATGAGAAACAACCACATTCTTATTTACATGTTTCACATTTAAACACTTGGTTATGTTCCATCAAGTCATGCCTAGCCCAATACATAGGCTGAACTTGCCACCATCAAATTATTCAAAGAAAATTATAGTTGGTATCTCCGACAATAAAGATAACTGAAAAATTCAGCCATGCTATTCACACCTCTTTATGACTAGGTTAGCCTCATGTTATATTAATATTAATTCTCTAGCCTCTTTTTTCGATGGAATACACATCTTGGGAAACCCTCAAGGCACTTCCCCTCATTTTGAGGATGGTACTCGAGGTAAATCGTTCGGTTGCAGTTTTGGCAACCTAACTCGGCGGGGACGTCGAGCGAGGCCCAATAATATCTACAGAGGTGTTGACCTTATTTTTCTCTAAGTCATATACCTTTTGTATCTTTTGTATTTCATACTTAGAAATTTTTTCTCTACGACGGACAACCCTATCAATACTTAACCACTTTTCATTTGCTCCACGGAACGGCCGCGAGGATGCAATTTCTTTTCAATTTATAGCTGTAAATCCGTCCGCCAGTAGTCTCATACTTAGTCATATTTCAGGAAACATGGAAGTGGAGTTCAACCATATCTTCAAAATGTTCCTTTCATTTCTCTGCCCGTCCGTTATTTCATACTTAGTTTTATTTTGTAATCGCGGAAGTGAGACTCCATTCATCATGTCGAAAAGTTTTTTCGTTCCTCGTTCGCCGGATATTCAATACTTAGTCTCATTTCTAAAAATTTCTACAACCGCGGAAGCGAGACTCCTTTATACCTAAGTCTTGATATATATCTTTTTTCGCTCCGCCGAAGCTCTTTCCTGTGTCACAATAACCAAGAAAGCATATAATGCATGGCTTATGCGAATTCATTATTTGTTTAAATATTGAAGGACCGTTATTAAATGGCGTTTTCCTCGAGACTAACCTCTTAATTTCAAAATTAAATTTGCCTAACTCTTCTCCCGAAACAAGAGCTTCATTGTTAATACTAAAAAGGAAAGATTATTTTGTAATTGCAGAAGTACTGTGCATGCCTTGGCAAGAAAGTTTTAAGAAAGATGGCGAGAAGAAGGGAAAGCTTTTGTGGTGATACACTGAATACTTTTGCGCGATAAGACCCACAGAACCACTGGTCAAAAGTTTACGGGTCTTATGCTTCATTACCAACGGAAGAAAGGTATGTTAATAATATATGGACATCTGGGATAGTCCAAGTAGGGTGCATTCCAAAGGTTTTTGACACTAAAGATTTGGTGATATGGTGAACTGATAATTTTGAAAAGGATCAAAGAATTATTAAAATGAATGGACCGCTCACCAATCTCTCTCGCACCACCAACTTTCAGTCAGATGCTTAAATGCCAAAGCCGACAACAATATTCAAAGTTGAAGAAACTAAAAATTTCATTAAAGCTAAAAATGGTGGTAGGGATGTGTTGCCACAATGTCTAGAAGACCTGGGGACAATGTCGGAAGATTTATCAGCAATACAGGTCAGTCAACTAAGGAAACCCTATAAAGAAATGGCCTGGTTTTTGGCTAGAATACTTGGATTGGAGTCTACTGCTACCATTCCCCAGTTGGCCCTTTATATTCTATATTATTCTGTTCAACGAAAAATAATTTTTGATTGGTCGAGAATTATTTCTACAGAAATATTGTCTCAATTGTCAAACTTTAAAAAAGACAGGAAATTCTACATGTCTAGGTATTTGGTCTTTGTAATTGTCGTCTGTCATGAATTTCAAGGGTTGCATTCATCAAAACAAGTTGATCTCAAAATAGACTCGATTTACACATGGTATCCTGCTCTCTGGAAACAGAGAGCAATGTATCATTTAAATGAAGTCTATAATTCCCTTTTATCTTCTTTTAAAAGGCTCATGTTTGGAAAGAATACTGCAAGGTTGTCATCGGAAGCAACTTCATTCTTAGACCAAAGGGGAACATTTGAATCTAATGAAAAATATAGTATAATCCGAATTTATTGTTCCCGGGAACCCCCAATTTATCTCCCATTCTATGTATCAGACAGAGTGTTAATAATAGAAGTTTGTAGGCAGTACAGATTCTGGGCAAATTTCTTTTGTCAAAGAAAGAAAAAGCAATTAATCCAATTGCCATGGAAAGTTGGTGAAATCACGGTAAAAAATGCTTCAAAAATTGACGAATTCGCGACTCATTTTGATCAGTACAGTTTAAAACTGGCACATTTCGTGAAGGGGTTTGACCCCTTATAGTCTTTCATGAACCGCATGACTTTTGTTGGATTTAGTGTTTCATATATAAACCTATATTTTTGGAGAAGAGGAAAATGATGAAAACAATTATGAAGAAATACTAGTTGGAGATCTTGAAACCATAATAAGCACAAATGAAACACATAGGCAACACGAGAGAGTTGTAAATGAGAAAAGTACTGAGTCTCAGACTTCCTCTCAGAAAAGCGGTACACCAAAACAACATTCCCAAATTGTTATTCAAGAAAAACAAAAATCTTCAATTGATAACTCAGGAGATGGTGATGATCCTAATCATCATGAAGAGAATATTGAAAAATGTCATAAATTACCAGTATATGAAAGAAAAAGGCAGAACAGTCAACAAGAATCAGAAGGGTATGTACCTGAAGATGATGTTCTTCTCCAAGACATGGAACTTGATGCCAACATTGAAGACATTGAATTTGCAGATGACGAACAAAGAACTCAGCCAGGAAAAAAAAGTGGTAGTCCAAGAAATTGCTTTCTATGAAGAGAGTCTTTGACCCTTCACAACGTGTCATTTGATGAAGATTTGAAAAAACTGGTCTTTGAGTGTGTTCATTCGAAGGGAAAAAGAATTAAAGATTCAGAGATTGACTTAAATAGAGTCCCAATGTCAAGGATTACAAAATTCACAAATTACTAGTGATGCTCTAGATGTATCAATTGATGATATGGAAGCAGAGAATGCACGATTGAAAGAAAGAGTTAAGGAATTAGAATATACATTGATACCACCACCTATCTTTGCAATCCCACTGGCTACTATTCAACCCAGAATATCAGATTTAAAATTGAAATGAACAACAAGTTTATTAATTGCAGTTAGAAATTTGTTGAAGAAAATATCAAAAAGAGAATGTCTCTTATCTTGGAAGCATGGGATATTGGAAGCTATATTGTTTCTTTTGCTTCTAAGCTAAATAGTTTCAGAGAATTTCTTCAAAGTGACTTAAAAAATGAAGAAGGATTTTATAAAGATGTTGTCACCACTCTTATTTTGAAGGTTTCAAATATGATTGATTTAAAAAGAAAAGAAGAATATTTTCCTTCTCATGCTCGATTAAAACAGTTAAAGGTGCGCTGCATTAAAAAGATAAAGATTTTGAGAGAAATTTTAGATGATTGTGATGCTGTGGTAACCAAAAAGGAAGCGTTGTATCGCAGATTGACTGAAACAAACTTAGCAGGAAGCACATGGGAGGTACAAGATCCAAAGTTGATAATAAATTCTATTTTTATGACAAGGCTGCAATTTGGAGAGCACGTGGAAATTTTAAAGGGGGGTTTCAACTGAAAAGTTTAATAGTATAATAGAATACAATGAAAATGAAACTGGAGGTTGGTTGGTGAGTTACTCAAATAAAAATGAAGATATTGAAGCTTCACTTCATCGACTTTCATATGATTTAAGGGAGTTAGAAGGCATGTTATTTGATATAAAAATTAGACATGAGATAGATGTTGCACCAATGAAAGATTACATAGAAGATTGCTTAAAACGAGCTTTATTGAAGATAATTGAAGAAGATCAGTTGGAAGCAGTTGAAACCGACCATGCAACCACAACGAGAGATAATATAAAAGACACATCAACAAGCAAATGAGACGGAGAGAATCCATCACAGTCTTGCTTTGTTCATGCCCGACTTTGTTCCTTTAAGCACATTTCTTCTCTTTCATTCTCTTTAATTTACGGTCCACGTGAGCCCCAATTCCAATCCTTTTGGACGAACGCTCTTGTTTCTAAAAGACTATTTAAGACTATTTTTTTCCATTTTGATAAGATCCGAGAGAACTATATTGGGGTTAATTTTAATTGTATCTTTAAACTCTAAGTATATGAGTAAAGATATTTGAAATTGACCTATCAGATCCTCTATTTTTGATTTTAATGATACAGACTCTTTCAAAGTTCTCTTACATGTGGGCCATTTATTTTCTTTCCTTGAATGTGATCAAAGATATTAAAATGCTGCGATGGATGTGAGATATATTTTATATTTTCTGTAAAATATCATTTTGTATTATATTCCTACAAGTGTGTGCTTATGTGAATAAGGATTCCTGGTCCATCTCTTAGGAATTCTAGATATTTTGTTTTGTCGTTAAATTTTGATTTGTTTGAATGATAAAGATTACGAGTTTTCTGTTAGCATTCTCAGCGATCAAGATATATCTTTCAAGAATATATAGAGGAGTACCACCTCTATAAAAACACAGGGGGGTTCATATCCTCGTGAGGTTGCTATTTCGATCTTAATATATTCAAACATCAACAAGAGGTAGCCAACCCGGGGAATTGACCTTGTAACGTCCTGCTCGTAATTCACAACAGTCAACCACTCGATATATCCCACATGGCTCTTAATTCTTTGACCTAGTGTCAAAGTAGTACCATTATTATAGTGCACAATAGTTACATGATTGCAACTAGCCTCTAGCAATGCCCTTTAAAAAGGTTCCATCCACTCAACTATACAAACTTCTCAACCATTTTTTAACCCAACCAAAAAGCTCCAGAGTGAGGGATGTCTAGGATTCCTTGAAATATTGAGGGACATGGGGGAGAATGCCCTAAAATTTGCTGGAAATATAGGAATGGATCTTGAGTCCCCGATGGCATGCCCATGAGATTTGGAATGTTTTTGAAGAGTTCCTAGGTCCCCGAATCATCTAGTACATGGGGCTTTAAGGCAGGGACGTTCCCTCATGTATCATATATATATATATTAAAAATAAATAGAAAAGGAAAAATGAGAGAACAAGGCACATTAGTGAGCTCTCTAAAACATATGTGACCATAAATACCTATTGATATTAATAAGGTCCTATTGTTAATATACTTTAGATTGTTATTAATATAAATTGCATGTATAATATTAATGTTATAACATGGAATTTGTCCAAATAATATAGCTACTTTTTTTAGTTATTTCCTTTTCCTACAATCGTTATCAATGCATTTTTATTTTTAATATAGAAGGGTTTGAACATGGACCAGATAAAAAAAGAAAGGCTCAATTAACCTAGTACTTAGATGAATTTTGAAATTGCCCTCAACTCTTTGAAACTGTGAATTGACATGGGGCCATAGATAAGGAATCAAAATGAAAAAATGAATAATGAAGCTATTCAACATACTTAAGGCACAAAACCACTAAAATAAAAGACTTCATGCACTTTTGGAAACAAGACAATAGCCATTAAACCTAGAAATAAATGATTCGACTAGGACTTGATGTGTGCAAACCACACGAAGAAGCAAATTCATGAGGGTACATCGATCATATTTGATAGGTCATATTTGGTAGAGTGTGGGCCCAACAAGATTGATGTTGTTGCAAGCTAACATTAAATTGGTAATTTGGGCCTTGTGAGGTTGAGAACCTAAGCCACTGGACACGTCCAAAACCCTTGCGTGTCGTGTATCCTATGTGTCGGACACAACACATTGAGGGTGTTGATATTATGGTAGTTGTGAGAGGTATTTACCTTCACGTGTAAACGTGACGAGAATAGAATATTTCGGGAAGCAAGAAGAAACCCTAATGAGTTGGCTAATAACCCTAGAAGACGTGTCGGCTCAAGAGGATAACTTGTATTAGGTTATTAGCCTCCAAGAGAAGAAGTCGGCCAGAAGAAATAATATATACTGAACAAACAGATACCCAGAATGAGAAGTCGGCCCAGGCAGTTAGCCAGAATTACTATAAATACAGGAGGCCAGTCTTCATTCTGGCAGGCGGTCTCAGAATTGCAGAGCAACACTTGTGTGCACTGCAGTGCCCAGTTTTGTGCGTAGGTTTGGAGGAGAGCTGCCATTGCAGCTGGCAGCGAGCAGGTCACGTTTGGCTTGGACTATCTCTTGGTTAGGGTTTGGACTATCTGATCAGCTCTTGCTGGTATGCTATCCTTGGGGAAAAGGTGCGCTACCCTTTGTTTGGCTATCTAGCCTAGGGTTTGCTTCCGGAGTGATTCTCTGTCAAGGTTAAGGTGCTCGGAGGGTGGCTTTGGCCTATGGTTGGGTGACAATAGCGATATTGTCAATGGTAAAACAAGCACAGTCATTCATATTCTAACAGGTTATGGGCCCACACCTCCTTCATTTAGTCTAACCGCTGGAAGGAAACATAGCCGTAAGGATATTAAGCTCGTTGAAGAACTGTCGCTCGGGGTTTCTAGCGGGAGCAATCACCATAGCACTGCTGCTAGGGTTACTAGCAGGTGCAGTTGCAGAAACCCTAATCCTCTCGTTGAAGCACCTTAAGTGAAGGGATTGACCTAATTTTCGGATAGATCAGTACGTCCTAGCCTAGCGCATCTCCTGGTACTCTCAACAAGCCAAGACGTTAAGTTTGAGTTTTTGGTCAGATCTAGGGTTGACCAAGTCAAAGCAACCATGACTTACTCTATGAAGTTAGAAAACAAGTTAGACGAAGCTTCTAACTTCAGAGCGTGGAAGACAAGGATTGACCTCATCCTTGCCAAGAATAAAAAGCTAGATATTGTGAAAGGAAAGATCGTGGAACCAGAATTTGAAGAAGGAAAAGAGAAGGAATCACAGAACGTTGCAGTTATGGAGAAGTTCAAAGACAATGACATCAATGCCATGAGTATCATAGTGGACTCTATAAAAGACCACTTGATACCCTACATCTCCCATCTCGACTCATCAAAGAAGATGTATGATGCTCTAACAAACCTCTTCTCAGTCAGAAACATTGGACAAATAATGAGTCTAAAGAATGAGCTCCGTGACATGAAGATGAATGATGTTGATAGCACAACATCATACCTTGTGAGGATCTCCCAGTTAAGAGATCAACTACAAGCTATTGAAGAGATCATTTCAGAGAAGGAATTGGTAAACATAGTACTCAATGGTCTTCCCAAGACATGGGATGCATTTGCCGCAAGCATGAACACAAGGAAGGAGTATCCTACATTTGAAGAACTTTGGACTTGCTGTGCTCTAGAAGAATCCAGGATCAGTGCAAAAGAGAAACCCCAAAAGAAGTACGATGATCAAGCCTTCACAACAAGATTCAAGAATTTCAGGAATAAAAGGAAGCTTGGTTCAAGGAGGAAGCCAAATCAAGAGAAAGATATTTCAGAAATACAATGCTTCAACTGTCAAAAGTATGGTCACTACAAGAATCATTGTCTCGAGCTAAAGAAAAGGAAGGAGAAACACGAAGCATCAGTTGCTGAAGAAAAGGAACCCACAAAGAAGACTAAGCAGGATGAAAGAGACTTCTTCTTTTGAAGGAAACAATACTCTTCTTAGTTCTTGTACATATCTTGTTTGCATCGTCTCTGTACATATCTTGTATATCTATCTCTCGGAAGATAATGTGTTCCAAGAAGAACTATACCTATGGAAGAACAACAAGATAAGGACTGCTATCATTATACAAGGAAAGCCGAAATCAGAATCAATCATGAAGAGACTTAGAAGAAGCAAAGACAGAAAAAAGTCAGCAATCAAGAGGAAATTGGAGAAAGACTTATGACGTTTTGCAGAAGACAATAAGACGAAAGCGTGGACTCTGTTAGATAGAAGGAGCCGATTATATATTGCAGAAGACAATAAGGATGCAGACATAAGCGTGGACTCTGTTAGACAGAGGGAGTCGATTATATGCACTCATACATAAAGCAAGGATTAGGAGGGAGCTAATCCTATGATCCATTGAAGATGATGAAGTATATATCCATGGTAGCAGCCATGAAATACAGTACGTGTTCAGTTCAACCTCAGAAGAAGTCTTCTTCGAAGAGAAGCCTTAAAGTATCCCTGGTTGTCCATCCACATCCATGATTCTATAATTAAAGGAAGAAGTGGAATCTTTAGGGCATGGAATCTATAAGAAACTCCATGGACCCAAGAGCTATTAAGAATCACAAGATTACCAACCTGATATGAACTCAATAAAAGCAGTTAAACAGAGGAACTGAAAGTTGTGATCCAGAACTAGAGGTTCTCCCAGATGGAGGGAGAAGACTATGATGATTACTTGTTCCAATAAACCAGACATACCTCTACATGAGTCTTTATATCATCCACAATATCCATGGGTTGGAGTTCTACATCAGATGAAAGCAAAGACTGTTCTCCAGAGCAATTGAACAAGAGCGTATGAAGAGAAACCTCAAGACTTTGAAGCATACCAGAAAGAGACCCTTTTATGCAGAGGGAAGAAGATAACTTGGTGGAGAACCTCCAGTGCACAACATAAGCGTGGTGAAGATTTTCTATAACGGAGATATTGTATCAATATGATTACTCAGAAGATCAGATCTCATGATGACAGAAGAAGTGCCACATGGATATGTTTCAGTTTTCCAACAATGATATACTTTATTAATCAAGAGCTACATGAAGCCTTCAGAGAAAACCAGTGTTCCAGACCGAAGTACATTTGAAATCAAGCATTACATTATCCGTGATGAAGTCCAGAAAGGAGAAAGTGGTTCTCCAATGCATATCTCCACAGATGAGCAGATAAGCAGACATTTTGGTAAAGCTTCTGTCCAAGATAAAAGAGTTTGCTTACTCAAGCTGGAGCTCATGGAGACGACTTCCTTATTGAAAAAGGAAGAGATGACTCCCAGGTTGGGAGGGAGCACTGATGTATTATTGATTGATGGACAGTCATTTTTCAGTTCGAAAAATGGTCCAGGATGAGCAGATTCTTTCCAGTTCGGAAAGTGGATTGAGATTTTTGACGGACAAACATTTTCCAGTTCGGAAAATGGTTCAGATTGCTGATGTACCATAGACAACGACTTCCCATTGTGGTTAACATGGGAAGTGGTCTAGGGCAGTCTCTCTTCTTGAGGGTTAATCAAGAAGACTAGCACGCCTCACCCGATAGCGATTTCCCATTGTGGTTAACATGGGGAATGGTCCGTTTTGGAGGTTGGTGCAGGACAATCATTTCCTTTGGAAATGGTCCGGACAGTCATTCCTTAGGGCGGATTCATTTTCTCCAGGTTGCACTTTGTTTAGTGCCGGAGGAATGGCCCAGGGTGGGGAATGGTCCAGGTTCAGCAATCAGGGACATGCATTCCTTAGGGCAGAGTCATTCTCTCCAGATTACACTTTGTTTAGTGTCGAAGGAATGGCCCAGGGTGGGGAATGGTCGAGGCTCAGAAAATCAAGACAATTATTCTTCCTTGCTTGAGAAGAATAGTCTAGATAGCTCATCATTGATGTTTGACTTTCTGAGGGCAGACACTCTTTCAGATCTCACAGATGTGAGTAGAAGAATGGCCCAGATAATTCAGTTTATATCATAACATTGTTTCTGTGCAGGTTGATATCAGTTGATTGTTATGAAGACTGCATGTCTCTAGACAATAGATGTATACTACTGTGGTGGATGTGTTCCACTGTTTGATCAAGTACCTGTGTGCTACTTGGTGTGGTAGTGTACCACTGGATTGTAGTTGTGTACTACTATGGATAGACACAGTTGTGTTCTATTGAATGATATTGTTCCGATTGCCTTGAAGACTATCAACAGTGTTGAAAATGATTATCAGCTAGATGGATGATCAATGAACAGAGATTTCCCCGACAGAAAATGGTTCAGAACATTTATTCTTCTAGATTAGAAGAATGGCTCCTGTGTCACTCTGTGGAGTGAGCATCATGTCTGATTACTCAGATAGAGTATGGTTTCGAGGGATGATGCAACTGATGACATTGATGGTGATGATGGTGCTCATGATCTAGTCATGAGATAGTCTATACAACTATGTTGATGCTACCGGGTGAATGGTATATTTGTGCTCAAGACCATTACCTGTAATACCTCCCTAGCTAGGAGGGAGTGTTGATATTATGGTAGCTGCGGGAGGTATTTACCTTCACGTGTAAACCTGACGAGAATAGAATATTCTGGGAAGTAAGAAGAAACCCTAATGAGTTGGCTAATAACCCTAGAAGACATGTCGGCTCAAGAGGATAACTTGTATTAGGTTATTAGCCTCCAAGAGAAGAAGTCTTCCAGAAGAAATAATATATACTGAACAAACAGATACCCAGATTGAGAAGTCGGCCCAAGCAGTTAGCCAGAATTACTATAAATATAGGAGGCCAGTCTTCATTCTGGTAGGCAATCTCAGAATTGCAGAGCCGCACTTGTGCGCACTGCAGTGCCCAGTTTTGTGCGCAGGTTTGGAGGAGAGTTGCCATTGCAGCTGCTGTAGCTAGCAGATCACGTTTGGCTTGGACTATCTCTTGGTTAGGGTTTGGACTATCTGATCAACTCTTGTTGGTACGCTATCCTTGGGGAAAATGTGCGCTACCCTTTGTTTGGCTATCTAACCTAGGGTTTGCTTCCGGAGTGATTCTCTGTCAAGGTTAAGGTGCTCGGAGGGTGGCTTCGGCCTATGGTTGGGTGACAATAGCGATATTGTCAATGGTAAAACGAGCACATTCATTCATATTCTAACAGAGGGTACGTGCCAGACACATGCCCCACATGGGCCCTTAGCGTGCCCTGAAAACAGGACACGTATCCTGCTAGAAAAGTACTCGTGCTCATGTTTTCTCATGCAAGTTGCAACTATGAGGTGTTTCAATGTGCAACTTAGGGTTATTTTGCCTTACTAATGTTATTTAAAGAGGTACCCACCCCCTCCATTTCACCCACCGTAGTAATTAATGGTAATATTAAATTGTTAAAGTAATAGAAAGATAAAGGAGAATGCCTCTTTTAAATTTTTAACATTACCATTAATTGTTTCAGGATGTTTGAGAGTGGTTCCAACCTCATTGGACTTCATATGGAGAACGTAGAATTTTAGGTTCCATTCAAAATTCAACAGACTTAGTTTCCAAGATTTCAAGTTTGGTAGGATTGCAATGTTTCCATTGGATTCTATCATGTATGAGGGTATGGAAATGGCGTTAAATCAAGGGCACCAAGCCCTTTATGTACCTCGATGTTGGTGGCATTGATTGTTGAACTCTTCTATCACGACCCCAATAAAAATGTACCCTTCACTCAAATATAAACTCTTTTGTTGAACTCTTCTAATGTACCGTTCACTCAAGTATAGAATCTTATGTTTAACTCTTCTCTTTGTCATCTTGTTAAGTGACTTAGTGGTGTATGTGCACACCAACCTCTGTCTTATTTGCAAGCAGAGAGAAGAGTGGTTGAAGGGAAAGACAAAGATGTGGGATGTGTTTCCCGATGATATGGGTTTGGACAACAGTGTTGAGTTGGCATTAGCCAACTTGGATCTTAATGAACCGGTGATAGAGCCGATCACTTTTGATGTTAGTGATCCTCTTGAGGGGTCATCCTCCACATCAACAAATGCATAGATTGCATTAGATATAGAGGAGGAGGAGGAGGATGGAGGAGAGAGCAGTGGTAGTGATGCTGATCTTGATGATTATGACATGGAGGACTACTGACAGTCACGACTCATGAGCTATGAGATTCTTCCATCTACGGTTCTAGTATCTACCCTATGACTATTTTGTATTTTCCATTGGCATTCCTGCCTATAGTATCAGACTTCAGTGATTCTAACTCAATATCTATCTACACTGTAATACATTTTGATTTTGATGACTTAATGAGATTGAGATTGCTGCAGCTTATGGTTCTAATTTCATGTGTGTTTAGTGTTTGTCATTTGATCATCATTGATGTTACATTGTATTATGTTACATGTTTTGTATCATGTAAATCTTCTAGTTTCTAATAAAATATGAATCTTTATGTCTATATTTCATTTTGGTATTTGTAATTTTCAATTTTTTTTCATATATATATATATGTATGTATGTATATAAATGTTTCCTGTTTCCAAGGTCCCCATGTTATGTGTCAGACACTTGTATTTCTGTGTCCCGTGTCATCGTGTCAGGTGACTTAGTTGAGAACACATGGAATGTGATGGGAATGACATTAGGAGTGGTGCACCACTCACTCAAAAGTTCCTACCAAGATTTTAAAGCTCTTGAAACTACTCCCAAACTTCCTAGAATATTTCCTACTAGTTCCAAAGCTTCCAGAACTTATGAAAAGGTGGGAATAGGGTTCCCCAACTCTAGGGAGTTGTTTTTATGCAACTAGGATTCTTTCAGTATTTAGCGCACTGTTTCCATCCTTGGAGAGCATAATCGACAATAGTGATGGTATTTGCTTCTAGGGAATTGTCACATCCTTCTCAAAACATTGATGTCCTTGCTGTCAAACCTGAGTCAATATATTTTATATTTTTACCTTGTTGCTTTGTAGTTGGTTCTCCTTTTGTGTGGGACAATAATTCTAGTAGAGGCTACTTGGATTCTTATGCAGTCAATATAAGGACACAACTCTTCAGTATGATGGTGCAACACTAATGTTATTGGGAGCAATGCTAGAGTTATGTAGGAGAGAGAGGGTTAGGGTGCATGCACACGCCAACCTCTTCCAGTTCTTGTTTTAGATTGTTGATGCACTTCAATTAGTTGTGCTATTTTAGCGTTTGTTTTTGCATGCATTATCTATTGTTAGAGTTGGGTGTAGATCCCTAGGACTGCTAGGGTGCTTGTATGAGTAACTGAGGGCCTGGATCCCAAGGATTGTGCATGCATGCAATCCACAGTTATCCTCCCATTGGGGTGCACTATTTCTGGCACTTCTATCTGTGTAGGGGGTGCATTGATTGAGTAGATTAGGGTTAGGGTTTGACTAAGTCAGCTTGGGCTTTTCATGTTTGTCACTAGATACATTGTATCTTCTCTCTGTGTCTTGTTGTATAAAAGATATGTAGGGCTATCGTAGTAGGGATAAGTAAATAGAATATAGATACAATATCGAGTGTATTGCATTGTGTATATGTTGTTCATAATTTCAATAGTATGTGTTTTTAGATTAACACATTTAGAGTTTGTTGTTTTGATTGAGGCCATCGATTTTTAAGCTAATTAGGTTTAGGATAATTTATTTGAGTGTAGAATTTGCTTACCATGGTCTAGAATTTAACATGGTATTGGAGTGCGCTCATTGAAATCCTCTAAATTTGTGCATGGAATGGGTTGTTGTATGTGAGGGGTAGTTGTCAGAGGGTTTCAATAGGTGTGATGCTTGAGCTTCAATGGGTGAAGTATAGTTGAACCCATGATAGGTTGTTGGGTGAGATGCCCAATATCTTCCAGTGATTGGAAGGTTGTTATTGGCTTGAGATAGGCGATCTATAGTAGGACTAGGTTGCATATTTGTTTTCTTTTGAGTTTGATATGTTTGTTCAAGTGTGCTTTTAGGGGTTGACCATTGCAGGGATAACCAATTTCGATCCTTGAGTGTTTGGAGGGTGCTTCCAACTTTGTACTTTGGAAGTTCAGGTTGTAGAATCTTTTGGAGAAGGTTAAATGATGGTATCTTGTGGATATAGAGGTCACACCTCCCACTAATCCCAAGAAATTGGCAGAACATACTATGAAATAGGCCAAGGCGAAGCGAATCATCATTGATTTGATGAAGGATCACTTGATCCCTCACATCACAAAGAAGAGGATGGTTAAGGAGATGTTTGATGCTTTGGTCATGTTGTACTAGAGTGTCAATGTGTCCCTTAAAATACTTTTGAAGAACAAGCTCATTGGTACTCACATGAGCAAGGTCGATATTGTAGTGAGCTATTTGATGAAGATCATAGAGGTGAGTGATCAACTTGTTGTTGTTGGAGAACAAATTGATGAGAGTGAGGTAGTTTGGATCACTTTGAATGGCTTTGTTCTATAGTGGCATCACTTTGTTTAGTGTATTTTTGTTCATGAGAAGTTACCCACTTTAGAGATATTGTGGGATGACTTCATCAGAGAGGAGATGAGATTAGAGGCGATTTTAACCTAGTGTTGAGGAAGCTTAAGACCTAGCCCTTGTGGGGAAGGTGAGGAAAGAAGGAAAGAAGGGAGGAGGATTTGGGAAGGTCTTTGATGTTGAGTGGTATGTGGAAAGTGGATCTTCAAGACACATGACAACCAACATATCATCTTTCTTTAGACTAGAAGAATGAGATTCTGTCATGTAGGTTTAGCTTGGTGATTTGGATGGGTTCAATCTCATTCCACATGCCAGCTAAAGAGGTTTCTAAGCTATATGAGGTATTGTATGTCCCCGATTTAGCCAAGAAGCTTCTTTCGGTTTCTTGTTTAACAGATCTAAAATGTATGGTGGAGTTTGATGATCAACAAGTGATCATTAGAAAACGCAACTTGATCTTGGTTGAGCTTTGGAAAAAGGAGCGCGTGGGGTGGCCTTTACATGTTGCTGGTAGATGCTAAGAAGCATGGAGCTTTGGTGCACAATAGTGAAAATTTATGTGATCTTTGGAACAAATGTTTAGGTCATTTGCGCTATGAAGCACTGCCTATCTTTAAGGACACGATCGTGTGACTCCCTGATTTCAAGGTGGAGAGGATAAGGGTGTGCAAGGGATGTGAACTTGGCAAACATGCCTAGATTGCTTTCATAAGCAATGAGCACAAATCGAGAGGGATACTTGATCTGGTACATTCAGATGTGTGTGGACCCATGTCATCAACTTCGATGACATGTGATATCTATTATGTTTCTTTCATTGATTGTTCTTGTAGGAAAACTTGGATTTATATTATGAACACCAAGGATGAGGCCTTTAGCAAGTTCCAAGAGTTCAAGGATGAGGCCTTTAGTAGGTAAGAAGATGAACATATTGAGATCTGATAATGGAGGAGAGTATTGTGAAAAATTCAAGCCCTAGGTTACTAAAGTCCTTATGATCTCAATTAAACAAGTAATTATTGAATTCAATTAATGCTGAAATTAAATTTCAGACCATAGCATTAATCATACAATAGTTGGAAATTAAATAGTGGAAGCAAAAAATCAATTTCACAAATACATAGGTAATTTCTCCTTCAAAAGTAGCTTTTCATTCCTTTGAAAAACTTACAAGGAAACCTCCACAAGTTGCTTAAAACTAGCAGTTCCCTGGTTATCGAAATCACCTCGAACTAATCATAATGCTTGCTCGAGAAGTATATCTTATTGTATGGCATGTATGATCTCAATTCGTACGACTATACTGATCCATATGATACTGTCTGTACGATTGTATGGATTGCTGTCTCAAACTGCGTGCTACTCGGAAACGCCTCTTCTCTGGCTATATGCTCTCGCTCTCTCACTCAGTGGCTCAACTTGCTCAACTGTTCATGTTTTCTTGTGTTTTAACTCTCTATCTTGAACTGTCTTTACAGTTTTAGTTGAGACCAAAGCCTAATCTATTTTTGAGATTACTCCTAGTCTAAATCATGCATGCATGAAATCTAAGTCACAGGGTTCGCTGAATTCGAACCTTGAGGTTCGAAATTTGGTGAACCTAAAAAAAAAAATTCAAATTCGTCTGGGTTCGCCGAACCTCAAACCGAACTTAAAGGTGGATTTTAATCGAAATTTCTAAAGGTTCGCAAGTAGGGTTTTGTTGTTTTGTGGTTGGACAATTGGAAAAATAGCGTCCGCCCTCCGTTGCACATAATCTCATTTCGCTGAACTGTACATAATCTTATTCCGTCGGGCAACCGAGATACTTGCAAATCTCTTGATAATTCATCGTTCCGCTGCCTGCAAACTTCTGCTTAGGTGAAAATCGTGACAAGTTCGAGAGTTGGGGCTGTTGAAGGAAGGCCCAAGGGTTGATTTATTTTGCCAATTTCTTTTCAACGTTGATTTTTTAAGCATCTATTAATTTTAATTTAATTTTGTTCATCTTATTTTTAATATTATATAATTTTTTATTTATTTTATATTTTAGGTAAATTATTTAATATTTTTTTATTAAACATAAAACTTATGCTATTATTTTTATTAAACATAAAATTAATATAATTAAATATTTTCATTACTTTTTATTTCTATTTTCTATTTATATATATTTATTAATTAGATTTAACAATATTTTTTCAGATATTCAATAAAATGTGCATATATATTTAATCCACTGAAATCTTCTTATACATTGATTTTTTCAACTTTTAGTGTTAGTGTCATTTCTAATTTATTTATATTTTACTAAATTATTTAATATCAATTGCTAAAAATAAGACCTTCACTTTTTAACTAAAGTGAATTACAAAATAAAATTTACTTTTTGAAATAAAAATATCTTGAACTACTTCTCGCATGTTCACACGGAACCTGTGCAGAAGTTCCTGTCCGAGTTATAATTCTCAACACTCCATTTTAGCAAGGAAGGAATTCTGCACCAATCCAAGTCTGTCTTTGAATGCCTCAAACTTCCCTATTGCCAAGGGCTTGGTCAGAATATCAACTACTTGTTGATCCTTGGGAATATACTGAAACTTCATTGCTCCCTTTTGAACCCTTTCTAGTATGAAGTGATATATGATCTCTATATGTTTGGACCTATCATGAAACACTGGATTCTTAGAGAGTTTGATATAATTTTGATTATCATAGTAAATGACCATGGGATCCAACTCCTGATCAAACAATATTGCAAGTAGCTTGCAAAGCCAAATGGCCTTACAACTAGTCGTACCGACTACTATGTATTCTACCTCTTTTGAGCTAGGTGTCACATAAGTCTGCTTCCCGTTGAACCAAGATATAATTACTAATCCCAAGCTAAAGAAACACCCTAAGGTTCTCTTCTTGTTTGCTGCACTGCCTGCAAAATCTAAGTCTATATACCCCTGCAACTTCACTTCACCATCTCCAAGATATCTTAACATGTATGTCTAATTTTAAAAGATTTAAGTGGATTCGATCTTATGACCTACTTACATTATTTCATTAGCAATGCTTGGAAAATGATGAAAGGTGATCTTATGACCTGCTTACATTATTTTATTAGCAATGCTTGCAAAATGATGAAAGGTGATAATATGTTTAACCTTAGTGGCAAAATTGGTTTGCACCATAAGGTTTTATTTAAGCCCTTACTTCCTTTGTGTATGATAATTTTTTATGGGAAACGTTTTTCACCTTGGATCATCTAGTGGAGTGTAACGAGAGGGGTTTAGTAAGATATCTTAGACCATACTCCAAGATATCTTAGACCATACTCCATTGTGCCCCTCAAGTACCTACGCACATGTTTTGCTGCTACCCAATGCTCCCGCCTTGTCTCCACCATGAACTGACTCAATTGCAAAACATATATCTGGCCTAGTGTTGACCAAATACATCAAAGAACCTATCAACTGCTTGTACAATGTGGGATGCACCAACTTTGAATCTAAATTTGTCACCTTCTTCAGATTAGTGATCATGGGTGTGGCCATAGGTTTGTAGTCCTCCATTCGAAAGCTCTTCAGGATCCGAATTGCATACTTACCTTGTCCAAGGAAAATCTCCCTTGGTCTCTGCCAAACCTCCAATCCCAAGAAGTAATACATCACATCGATGTCCTTCATCTCGAACTCAACTACCATGTCTGCTTTGCACCCTACAATGAGCTTCTCTGCACCTGCCAAAAACAAGTCATCTACATACAACACCAAAATGAGCAGATAAGTCTGAACAAATATGTTATATAAGCTAGAATCTACTTCGCTTTTGGTGAAGCACATACTTTGCAGGTATCCATCGATCCTGGAATACCATGCTCTCGGTGCCTGCTTGAGTCCATATAAGGATTTCTTAAGCCTGCACACATGGGAATCCTTCGCACTTACCTCAAATCCTTGAGGCTGCTCTATGTACACTTCTTCCTCAATGATCCCATTAAGGAAAGTTGTTGAAGAAGGTTGCAAACCTTCATTTCTTCATGGGAGTGCAATTCCCAAGACCCCGCTTCAGTTTGCGATCGACCCTCCAACCTCGTATACAAAGGGCCACGGATCTTTAGCCCTTCTCGAGAGACAATGTTTCTGCCACCATTTTCAGGACTTCTCATCCAAGATGTCCCTCATGGACTCCCTTATCCGATCCACTGTTCTCTATGGATTAGAGATTTGGGGGCCTTCTTTATTGGAGTCTGATTGGGCCTCAGTTGAGAGAGTCCAGACCCTCCTCCTTTGTCGCATCATTAGATGCAAGTAGACAATTCCTCAACACATCATCCTAGCATAATTTGGGGCTGGCCCCTTCCGACTTGAGATAATGTTTGCACTGGTCTCTTTTTTGCATTGCATCCGGAGCTTCGTTGACTTGACAAAGGGGAGAGAACGGTACCTGTACTTAGCCTATTGCTCTTCTAAGACCATTGCCCTCTCTAGCCCATCGAGTCGGGGTCGAGGTTGGTTCTTCGGGGTTTCAGATCTTTTAGAGTCTGTGGGCATCAAGATAGATCGTCTCCCTCCGTTTAGATATTCTTTGGACGCACCTGGCTAACACCTACCAACTAGACATGTGTTGAACAAGATCATCATGGATGACATTTACAGGTAGTTTATCTAGATCACTTGGGTTAACCTTCCTGGTAGGTTACGCCCAAAGATGGCCTTTTACGCTGTGCACTTCTTGGAGCTTAGAGACGGGTTCATCATTCGACCACAGTGTACATTCCACCACTAGATACATGCGCTTCACATTCCTCTAGGCCAGTTCAGAGTGGGATCTCATAGACTTCAGGTAGAGATAGACCACTAGATCGACTGACCAGATAGGATCTGTCAGCTATGCTAGCTACAAGAGCTTGAGATTGAGGAGCACTTCATCTTTTGTTGCCCCATCTATTATGAGATCAGGGGGCGGTTTCATTGCTTATTCAGGAGGACCCAAACCCTCATTGGCTTCTTCAGGTATCCTGATCAAAGATGCTTAGCCTTATACATATAGGAGGCCCTCAGGCTCTGAGCCCATTCTCTTCAGCCTCTTATGAGACCAGATCCTATTCGGTGGATCACCTCCTTCTTCATGGTGCTACCCTCGGGAAGGGGCACTAAGAGACAGATCGACACCAACGTAGCTCCAGACTCCAAATCAGTTTAAACCCTTGGGACCTTCCCCCGTCCCACAAGATTTCAGCAACATGACTAGACCAAATCCTTTCCCAGGAGATGGATGAGATCCACCAGGCCTCGTTAGTGTACTACCTCTTCCGGTCAGCAGCACAACGAACAATTCGGGCATCCCATCAGTGTGGACATCCTACTATACTCAACTTTCTTCATTCATCCTCAGATGGTAGGAGAGATGGGTCCATTACATGACAAACCTATTTCACTACCTCTGGTTCCTCCTGCTCCTGCATCTTTTCCTACGATACATCTCCTCTTTAGAGCAGGTCTTTGGGCTCAGGGTTGAGGGTTGTTCATACCTCAACTTAGATCTCAGTCCCTACTACTATACCATACTTCACTTTATTTTTTGCATCTTGCCTTTTATAGGAGACCTTTTGGCACTTCTACTTTGTAATGACATCATTATACTCAACAGTCCCTTTGACCTACTTTTGTGGTCATTAGTTAGACATTAATAAAATTATCTTATCTTATTATCTTATCTTCACATCCATTTGATGTATCCTCTATCCTATAAATGAAAGCAAGGACATAACTGCTTTAATGGAAGTGCACTTAGTGACTAGAGCAAATGTCTCCTTGTAGTCCACTCCCTCTCTTTGGTAGAACTCTCTTGCCATAAACCTTGCTTTGAACTTCTCAATGCTGCCATCTGCTGCATGCTTGACCTTGTAGAGCCACCTGTAACTCACAATTGACTCCCCCTCTAGTCTTGGCAATGTGTCCCAAACATCTTTCTTCATGATGGAGGTGTACTCCTACACCATGGCATCTCGCCATATTTACTGGTTTGCAACCTCCTGAAAAGGCTTGGAATCTAGAATGTTGCTCATCAATGCCATATAGCGTGGAAACTTCTTTGAAGGCTAACCCTCTATGAATATGCTCCTAGGAGTCTCAACATACTCCTGATAGAAAACCAATGTCTGAGAAAACCATCCAGGTCTTCTGATAGAAGTGGAAGGGGCTCCTGTCTCCCCCTCTTCCCCTGAAGGCTGTTGTACTACCATGGAAACCACTGGTGACCCCGACTCAACCTTCAATGTTTCTTGCTCCTCATCCTATGGCACTGGAGTAGGCTCATGAGACTTCCTGGATGCAAAGTCTTCCTCAAACTTTTTATCCATGCTTACTATTGTCTTCCTCTGCTCTAGAATATCGGCCCTATAAGCCTTTGAAGTCTCAATGTAACCCACAAACAAACCCTTCCTGCTGGAGGGCTCCAACTTGGTCATCTTCTCTACCGGTACATGGATATAAACTGGACAAACAAAGATGTAGAAATGACTCACCTTAGGCTTCACACTAGTGAATTCCTCCTCTGGTGTCTTGTCCTCCAAGATCTTGTGAGGACATTGGTTTTGGATGTAGACTACTGTGTTACATGCCTCTACCCAAAGAAACATGGGCAAGTCCTCGTCATGTATTGTGGCCTTAGCAACCCCTATGATGGATCGATTCTTCCGCTTTGCAGCCCCTTGTTGTGGGTTGTACGGAACTATGAACTCCCTCTTGATTCCTACCTCCTTTCAAAAACCGTCGAACTCCTTGGAGGTATACTTTTCCCCATTGTTCGACCTCAAGACTTTGATCTTCTTCCTTGTTTGGTTTTCAACTAGAGCTTTGAACTCGTGAGACCTGCTATAGACCTCATCCTTGGTCTTTAAGAAGTAGATCCAAGTCTTGCGATAGAAATCATCAATAAAGGAAACATAATACATGCTTCCTGACATTGACACTACTGACATCGGTCCACAAACATCCGAATGTACTAGGTCTAGAATCCCCTTAGACCTACGCTTACTGTTTGAGAAAACAACCTTGGCATGCTTGCCAAGTGTGCACCCTTTGCATACACCATGTTTCTCAATACTGAATTTTGGAAGACCCGTGACGGCGTGACTATCTCCCTTAGAATAGGCAACACCCTGTGATGCATGTGCCCCATCCTCATGTGCCACAACTCGCACAAGCTGTCACTGTTATGCACCAAGGATTGAATAGGATCCCCCCCCAACTTGTACAAATTACCTTCTCTAACCCCTATTACCTGAGCTGTATTTGGGCTAGATTCCTTCAATTAGATGAGGACTTGCTGGTTCTTGAACTCCACTACAAAGCCCTTATCCTCCATAACCGAAAGTGAAAGCAAGTTCTTCCTGAGACTTGGTTCAAATAAGATATCGTCAAAATCTAAAGAATTATTTGACTTGAGTTGGAATGGAATAGTACCAACTCCTGTCACTGGGTACTTGTCATCATAATCAAGCTCAACTTGTACTCCTGAGTCCTACTTTTTCAGACTAGAAAACAACTGTCGGGCTGATGTCATATGTCAAGATGCTCTTTTGTCCACATACCATGCATTCCTTGGAATCATGTTTGTAGAAAGGCAAGATACCAATGAGAAATCCTTTTTGAACTTGGCAGCAAACTCGTCCATTTGAGTTTTTGCAGAGGTTGCTACCTGCTTCTATTGGTGCTTCCCTTTACCCTTCTTCTTATTTGGACACTGTGATGCATAACGACTGTGCTTAGGACAACTGAAGCACTTGATTTTACTCAAGTCCTCCTGTAATTTTTTCTCAGGCCCAAGCTGGTTTCAGTCTCAATAATTTTTTTATCATTGTTAATACCCAACCCACATTTTTTTACTGCTGAACTGTAAATGCTTTAAACAGAAATTTATAACTGAAACACAATGAATCTTTTTCTGCAAATATTGAATACAGAAATATGAAACAATCCACAAAAATTAACACAAGGATTTTCGGGCAATGCCCTTGGAAAAACCCACAAGGGGAAAACTAGTCAGAGAGGGAGATATTTATTATTTCTTGAACTCACAGAACAGAGTTACAACAAACACTATTTCCAGCAAGTAAACACAGATTCACATAAAAAATAGTGCCAGTCTGCTCCTCGAAATTTGTGCCCAAATTTCTATACTTATGTATGGAAGAACTGTCTCGATTTCTGTGCTGTATGGATTGTACTTGTACAAAACTGTGCAGATTTTCTGCAGCAGATTCACCTTGAAATGCATGCCTTCTCAGCTCCTCGATTTCTGTGCTAACTTTCTGCTGTATGGACTGTGTAAAACCTGTACCAAACTGCCTGTATTTAATGCTGTACGGTCTGTTGAGTTTTGGTACCTTGGAAAGTGGTCCCCTAGTGTTATTGATGTGCCTAACACTAAAGGGGGAAAAGTACCCCTCCCTCACTTTACTTTATGTTAAAAAGTCACAGTGACTTTATGAGCTCATTAATCATTAAGTGACTTTATTAACATAAAGTGACTTAGGGAACTTAAGTAAAGGGGGAGATCTAATCTCCACACTTGATCTTGGTTGACTAAGATGTAATCCTAGCCATTGATTCCTAGGTTAGCCTAATGAGGAGGCTAAAACAAAGAGAAGGAGGAAGAGGGTGCATTGTTCACTTAGAGTTTGAGTGAAAAGAAGAGGAGAAGACGATTTGGAGAAGAAAGGAGAAAGGGCGCACTTGCTTGAGGAGGAGGAAGGGTGCACCAAGAGAAGAGGGGTGCATTTGAGAAGAATGGGCACGGTTATCAAGGCAGTGGGCAGCATATGAAGAAGGGCACAAACTTCAAGGGAAAGGGCACACTTCATCTTGAGAAAAGGGCGCACAAGAAGGGCGCACTTCAAGGAATTGTTGGCACTTGTATCATGGCAGATTGGGCAACTAGTTAGAGCTAAGTTGGCTTGTTATCTTTGGTGTAATTTTTCCTTCAAACTCCATAATAAATTCTGCTCTTTGCTGGTTTTCCCCATGGGCGTTTTTCCAGGGTCATGTTAACCAAAAATCTATGAGTACAAATCTGGGTCATGTTAACCAAAAATCTATGAGTACAAATCTGTGGTGTGCATGTGTTTTATTATCAGCATTAAGTGGTAAAGATCAAGATGTGTATTTACTATTTATTGTTTTAATGTATGTTGAAAGAGCTAACATGGACAGCAAAACTTCCATAAACAAACCTTTCAAACATCACCATTAAAAGAGCACTAAATCAGTCCAAAAAGGAAGTCCTAAACAGCAGCAAGAACAGACCTGGTAGCAGCCCTTAAACAGTTGCCAAATCAGACCTGTGAGTAACCTTTAAACAGTCTCAGACAATGATAAAGGAAGACCTGTGTACACAGTCTTAAGGAGCCCCAAAATTCTACATGGTATCAGAGCCTAAACGCACAAGAGAGAGCTGATAAATTGCAGACAGTGGGCAGATTTTTATCTCACCGTGGAAGTTTCAAATTCACACCTGGGATTGGTGTGTGCGCAGCAGATTTCTTTGGTTGTTTTTCATCAGTTGGCAGCCATGTCAGTTGGAGGGTTGAGGGTGGAGGATAGGCTAGCTGGGGCTGGCAATTGGTCTCCATGGAAGGCTAAGATAGTTTTGATTTTGGAGGAGGGTGAGCTATGGGACATTGTGGCAGTGCTTGTGTAGCTTTTACCAGAGCCCTAACCAAAACTGGAAGATGGTGTTCTAGGAGAAATTGAGGGGCACTAAGATGACTAAGACTGATTTGGTCGCCTCATTCCTTACGAGGTTTTCACAGATTCGTGATGAGTTAGCAGTTGTGGGGGAGATAGTGGATCCATCAAAGTTGGTGAGGACAACCTTAAATGGCTTCTCCAAACCTCGGGAGAGCTTTGTACGAGGCATTGTAGCTAGAGAGCATATGCCTAGCTAGGAGAGGCTATGGGATGACTTTGACCAGGAGGAGCTCAGGATTGGCTCAGGATCTAGTAGTCAGCAGCGTGGTTGTTGATGATTGCAGCTTCATGAGACATCCTCCAGATCGTTCTCCTCTGGACTGAGTTGAGACATCTATGAGAGAGCCCATGTGATGGGTATGTCATATTCCTCTGGACTGAGTTGAGATGACATGTGGTCTTTTGTCGTGCTCCTCTGGACTGAGTTGAGACGACTTGAGATGGTCTCCTCTCAGACTCCTATGGACTTAGTTGAGTCGACTTGAGATGGCTCTCCAGATGGTACTCCTATGGACTTAGTTGAGTTGATATGTTGAGAGTGATGTCCTTGTGGCTGAGCACAGGTGGACGTGTCCGTAGTGGCTGAGCACTAGAGGATGTGTGGATCCCTTGCTATATTGTTTGAGAGTAATATTTGTTGTAACACTAATTGTGTAAAGGGTACAAGTTGGCCCCACCATGTAAAAGAGAATTAATATTTTGTAAAGATTAATTATATTTCTGAGTTGTACAGGTCGGCCCTATTGTGCCAATAGACACATCCTTTTGATGTGCTAGGTCTTGTATAAATAAGAGTACATCCCCATTGTGGATCACACTCACACACACTTCATTGTAACATTCTTTCAAGCTAAGTGTACGGCTGAAGTGCACACTTCTCTTAGGCGCAAGTTTCAAGGCCATAGAGCACCCTCTTGTGTGCTCTAGGGTTTATGGTGTGGGGGATCTTCTCTTGACTCTATAGCAAAGGATTGCTGGGTTTTTCCCTTGATTGAGAAGGGTTTTCCGAGGATAAACTCTTGTGTTCTTGTGCATGGTTATTCTTCTTGTGATCTTGGTTACTGCAACTATTGTATATGGTATTGCTGCATTGTTTATGGTTCAAGTGCATGCTAAATTGAAATAAACTACATGTGCATGAGCTAAGCATTAAAATTCAACAGTGGTGGTGATGATGGTGAGGATCTTTCTCTTTCTGCAAAGGGAAAGAAGAAGGCCAAGAAGGGTCCCAAGGGTGGGGCCAAGCAACAACAAAAGGGAGGTGAGCAACAGAGGGATATGAGCAAAGTTAAATGCATGCAAAAGATAAAGTTCCTTAAATAAACTTTAGATCTGATCTTTAGAGCTGCATGCAAAAGAATTATGACAGGTTTACCTTTAAACAGATCAACTACCTTCTTGCATGCAAACCAGTAACCCAAAGAAGCAAATTTTTTAAGAGAATTTGAGTAAGAGAGGAAGATACAACTTGTTGAAAAATAGAACTTTTGCAATGGAGTCCTAGAAGTTGTGAAGAGGGAGTCTGTTGCTTCTAGATAATGGAGCTTGTGGAAAGTGTAACCAAACCCATCCACTTCTCCAAGCAAAAAGGTGATGAATCCAAGAATACCTGCATCAACTTGTTAAAAATTTGGAAACACCTACAAGAGATCTCATGCAAAATATATTAGTTAACCGAAACCTTTATAAAATGGACAAGATTCTCAGATAAATGAATTGTAAAGTTCATACATGCAACCAAGCTTTACAAACTCAACACTATGGAATAATAGTATTCTTCTTAAGCCAAAATTAACACAGCAAATGCAAATAACTTGAAAAATATCACCTCATGAGTGTAGCACCATCAACATTAACATTCACACATTGGGACACGCCTTCATTGATCTCCAAAGCCTTTTATTCAATCTTCAAATAACAAAATATGATACATTACAATGATAGCATCTTCCCAAAAACTCCAACTGACCAAAGGGAGGAGGGTCGCCTTGTTTATATAGCTAAATGGGTGACAACTTCAAGGGAGATGCGCATGGGATAGGAGTAGTTGCGCATGAGCTAAGGGGAGTGGCGCATAGGCTAAGGGGAGATGAGTGTGGAGTGGTGTGGAGATGTGTGGGAGTGAAGTGAGTGTTCGCTGCCTTGGGATGTGCGCCATCCTTCCTAAGTGCGCCATTTAGGCAAGTGGGGTCGAGTCCCTTCATTGGGATCTCCTCCACGCCTATGTCACTCTAGTTGAAGTCGCCTACCACTTTACTAAACTCACCCAAGCCTTTAGTCAACTGGGGACAAGGAAAAAACATGTTTCCAACATGTTCCCCAGTTTCCCTAAAAACTAGGGAATTAATTAAATTACCCCTTTTCCGTATTTTTCGAGCAAAATTCATTTTTTAGAGATAATAATCACTTTTTTTCCTCGACAGAAGGGAAATAGGGGTTTACATGGTACTCTAGACTGGAAAACGAGCATAAATATGGCATCTGACAATGTTTGATGCCATATTTTTACAATTTATTGACTTACAATTAAAAAATTCCGTTTTTGCGGGAATTTTATTATTTCTCTAAAACATTAAAAAAAAAACCTATCAAACCTAGACGCAACTTCCATATGACTCAATAGACATGACCTAGCATGAACTCATATACATTTAGACACTAGACATTGGTTATACCATGCCAAGGCCTAACCACCGGCACATACTCTAGCTTTGGAGTCAGTCTTTGAGTGAAAAAACTTAGAAATTATTAATCGCCCACTAAGGCAGGCAAAAAATAATTAACAAGTGAAAAAAAACACTCTAGAGTACATGCTTGTACCTAGGTCTCAGGTGGCCAATAGTCTTTTACAATATTTCATGCTCAGGTCATTTATTACAATGCCTCCGGAGGGATGGAAATGCGGAAAAAGTGGTCTTTTGAAAGACCCGATGAACTTTTGAACTCTGAATTCTGAGCATCTGTCTGCTTAGTCTTTGGCGGCTCATCTTCAAATTCATCTAGTGCAACTTGGTGGATAACAATACCTAAAGCATGAGATACAACAAGAAATACAATATGATGGAACCTGTATACAAAGCAAGCTCCTCTCGAGACTTGCCAAAGGATCCAGGAAGAAATGCGCCCAAGACTAGTGCGTCTCTTCCCCTTGTTGCCAAATTCACTGAAGTGATGTGCCCTTGAACCTAGATGCTCTGAAGAAGAATTCCTTGCACACAAATGTGCTTTTGTGTGCTACCTCTCCACTGAAACAAACAGTCTGCAATCCTCCAAGTGTAGCTCCTCCCTGCCTATAGTGCACCCTCCTCCAAGCAAGTGTGATCACCACTAAATAATGAGTGACAAAGCCTCCTAGAGCCCTCCATGGTAGGAGGCGCCCTTGCTTCCCTCTCTCAATGCTTCCAGCCTCATCCTCATACTCTCTCTCAAGCTCTCCAAGTGAGTAAATGAATGAATAAGCTTCTCTTGGCCCCTTGCACCCTCCTTGAGCAATCCACAAGGAAACCTAAATGGGGATGGCTAGGATCATCCCAAGCCATCCCTAATAAATGGTTGAGATCATCCCACAATAATCTCAACTCAAAACCCACTTTGGGTTAAGTTCCCTAAGTTCACCCACAAAGTGAACTAATATTCACTTTAGGTTAAAATGACGAAATTTCACTTTTGACTTAAATCTCCTAAGTCAAAGTGATATTAGACATAAAGTACAAGGGTACCAAGATCTCCCTCTTGTTGTTAGAGGCTCCAAACCACAAGGAAACCACTTCCCAAGGTACACCTAAACTCAACAAAGGGGGAGATCTAATCTCCACCCTTGATCTTGGTTGGCTAAGATCTAATCCTAGCCATTGATTCCTAGGTTAGCTTGATGAGAAGGCTAAAGCAAAGAGGAGGAAGAGGGTGCGTTGTTCACTTTGAGTTTGAGTAAAGAGAAGAGGAGAAGACGATTTGGAGAAGAAAGGAGAAAGGGCGCACCATAGGAGAAAGGGCGCACTTGCTTAAGGAGGAGGAAGGGAACACCAAGAGAAGAGGGGCGCATTTGTTGAGCTGGACACATTTGAGAAGAATGGGCACGGTTATCAAGGCAGTGGGCAACATATGAAGAAGGGCGCAAACTTCAAGCGAAAGGGCGCACTTCATCTTGAGAAAAGGGCCCACAAGAAGGGCACACTTCAAGGAACTGCTGGCACTTGTATCATGGCAGATTGGGCATCTAACTAGAGCTAAGTTGGCTTGTTATCTTTGCTGTAATTTTTTCCTTCAGACTCCTTAATAAATTCTGCTCTTCACTGGTTTTCCCCATGGGGGTTTTTCCAAGGTCACGTTGACCAAAAATCTATGAGTACAAATCTCTGGTGTGCATGTGTTTTATTATCAGCATTAAGTGGTAAAGATCAAGAGGTATATTTATTGTTTTAATGTATGTTGAAAGAGCTAACATGGACAACAAAACTTCCATAAACAAACCTTTCAAACAACACCATTAAAAGAGCACTAAATCAGTCCAAAAAGGCAGTCCTAAACAGCAGCAAGAATAGACCTGGTAGCAACCCTTAAACAGTTGCCAAGTCAGACCTGTGAGTAACCTTTAAACAGTCTCAGACAGTGACAAAGGCAGACCTGTGTACATAACCTTAAGGAGCCTCAAAATTCTTCATGGTCTTCATTAAATGCTGGAATATGTGCTTTGGTTTTCGTGCCAAATCTCTTGGTCTTTGTGCCCCTCCTTGCTGCTCGACCTCTCTTGTCTTTTGTTCCCTCCTTGCTCTCTCTCTTTTCTCTCTTCAAATGCTCATGAAGAATAATGAGAATAATAATAAGGTTTCTGAATCCCTAGACTCCTTTTTTGTTCATCCTTATGAAAATGACCTAACCCTAAGATCTAATGGTTGAGATTAGATCTCAAGCCATCTATATCAATGGTTGTGATATAAAGTCACTTTATCACAACTTAAATCATTTAAGTCACCTTTTCTTTAAATATGCACGTAAAGTCACTTTAACTTTATATCTCACAAAGTTAATGTCTTAGGGATCACTTTTGGACATTTTTCCCTTATGCTAGACATCAAGCCTATAAGGAAAACACTTGTCTGAGGTACAACTTTTTAACACTCCCTCTTCCCGAGGAGGGTGTTACTCACCACTTCCAACTTATCTCTGAAGTAGACAAACTTGCCTCTTCCCAAAGATTTCGTGAGAATGGCTGCTACATGCTCATCCGTGGATATGTATTGAAGCTCAACTGCCTCTCTCAAAATGTAGTCTCGGATGAAGTGATATCTCATCTCGTTATGTTTTGACCTCTCATGAAAAACCGGATTCTTCGAGAGTTTTATGCACCTCTAATTGTCATAGTAAATCACCGTAGGCCTCAACTACTGACCAAATAAACCAACCAACAACTTGCAAAGCCATATGGCCTCACAACTGGCCTGACTGGCTGCCATGTACTCTGCCTTAGTAGAACATTGTGCCATTGACTTTTGTTTCTGATAGAACCATGACACAACTGCCGAACCCTATCCGAAACGACACCCTGAAGTACTTTTCCTGTCAACAACACATACTGCCCAATCTGAGTCTGTGTAGCTTGTCAAACTAACTCCATCCCCTCTCACATAGTCCAAACCATAACCTTAGATCTCAATGGCCAAGATTAGATCTTGCCTCTCACGATCTAACGGTCATGACTTAATCTCTCGTTGAGATGACTTAAATCACTTAAGTCACTCAACTTTATAAAGTCACTTAAACCATTAAAGGAATTATAAAAGCAGATTTAAGGAGAGTGAGGCACACAATGAGTGCATAGGAGCAAGAGGGAGCCTTGCTCATGTACTTGTGTTTGAGTGGGCAGGGTTGAGGAAAGGGTGCAGGGAGCATCGAGGGAGATAACAACCAGGTGGGCTAGGCTATTAACTGCAACATTGTAATCCTCTGATGGGCCATTATCCGAAGATGGGAGCTCGAGATTTTATCTAATAAAATCAAACTCAGGATTGGTTTTCCCGCGAGGGTTTTTCCAGGGGTTTTTAACCGAATCTCGTGTGCAAATGTGTTTGGTTTCTGTTTTATGCTTCCGCTTATATTTTCATTGGAAACCTAGCTGTGATAATAATTAATAAATCAAGTTTATTTGCTTTGTTAGTCGTGTGCTGGGTTTACAGAAAATCAACATTTTCTTTCCTGGCTGTGAGGTTGACTCCTCACTCTTTCCCTTACCCTTGCTGGGTCCTTTACATCTGCCCTTATTTGACCGACCAAACAGAGGCTAGGTTCTCATCACCATCCTTCTTTCCGACATTTCATTCCATCCAAGTCTCCTCCTGGATACATTCATCCCAAAGCCTCTCAAAGTTAGGAAGGTTTTCTCGAGCACAAATGCCTTTGACAAATAGTTCCCATGAAATTGGAAATCCATTCCATGTCATGTTCACTAGCTCTCCATTTACAACGTTCTCCCCAACTACGGCAAGATGATCACGATCTTGTGTGACTTTCAAGAGGTAACTGGTGACTTTGTTTGATCTGGTCATCACTATGGATCTGAGTTTGTTCTGCAATATCATCTTCCTGTTTATGTTCTCACTTTGCTAGAAACTTACCAAGGCATTGAACATCTCCTTCGTCATCTTCTTCTTGGATATATGAGGAATCAAATGATCCTTTATGGAATCCAAGATTATCTGGGTGGCCTTCACTTCCCTCTCGTTGTGAGATACTAACTGCCACAGATTTGTAGGTGGAGTAGCCACATCCTTGACAATATCCTAGAGATCATTCTCTTCTAGTAAGAGTGTAACCCTCACCTTTCATGGTAAGAAATTCGAGGCACCATCCAATCTGTCTTCAAACCTAAGGATAGCAGATGCCATCTCTGAGATCTATTGCACAAACTCCCAAATCTGAAAATGAAACTTTGAAACCCTCTCACTGCTGGTCCTTCTTCCCTGCAGTTGATTTACTGCTGCAAATCTTGAAGAATCTCAATAAAAAAAAAATCTTTGATACCATGTGAAAAATCCAAGCCCTAGGTGACTAAAGTCCTTATGATCTCAATTAAACAAGTAATTACTGAATTTAATGCTATGGTCTGAAATTTAATTTCAGCATTAATTAAATTCAACAATTACTTGTTTAATTGAGATCATAAGGACTTTAGTCACCCAGGGCTTGGATTTTTTACAAGTATACCCCCAAGTAGTTTGATTCCTTTTGCTACAGAAGGATCAAGAGGGAGTTAAGAGTGCCTTACAAGCCATAGAAGACTGTATTTATCGGGAACAAGTCCGTTTTTGAGACTTGTGTATGTTCCTAGATTTGGTTATGGTTCATGATCTAGATTTGCGTATGTTTGTTTGGGAAGAGGTATGCAGTACAATTGCCTACAGCCAAAATAGGTGTCCTCACAAGGTATTTAAACAAAAAACATTAAAGGAAGCTTTGACTGGTGAGAAATCGTAGGTATCACACTTTTGTGTTTTTGGTTGTCCTGCATATATTCATATTCCTGCGAAGAAAAGAACTAAACTTAAACATTCCAGCTTGAAGGGTGTTTTTGTTGGATACAATGACTCCTTCATGGATTACAGATTCTACATTCTGTCACAGTGGAAGATAGCAGTGACTTGAGATGTGAAGTTTGATGAAGATGCATGGTCTTCAAGGTTTGAAGAGTCTCCAATAGAGGTTGAGGAGGGAGAAACACTTTCTGTCCCAAATGCTGATCCAAAGTAATCAGAAATTTCAGAATCAGATAGGAAGGTTCTGGAATTGGAATTGATGGTTCAATGCCTTCCAGTTCAGCCACAAAGCTTAGGTGGCTTACCTAGACATTGTAGGATGCACAACAGTAGGTTGGAGATCCAAAGACGTCCTTTTGGGTGTGTCATCCTCCGAAAAAGTTTCCAAATTTTCTTCCACTGCTGTCATCCATCATTGATGCATAACCTTTTAGTTATGAGGAGGCAGCAGGTAAGCAGGTATGGTGGAATGCCATGGTGGAGGAGTATAAATCCATCATGAAGACTAATGTTTGGGAGATTGTTTTGAGACCAACAGGAAGTCAGTGATTGATTCCAGGTGGCTACACAAGGTGAAGTGTGTAGCATATGGTAGCGTAGAGAATTACAAGGTTCAGTTCATAGTGAGACGATTGTCCTAAAGAGTGGGAGTTGACTATGAAAAGACTTTTTCTCCAGTTGGAAGGTATACTTTCATCAAGTCCATTATGTCTTTAGTGTTAGCTTTTTGGTTGGAATTTATATCTGATGGATGTAAATACGACGTTTCTTAATGGTTTGATTGAGGAGGAAGTATACATCAATCAATGGAGAGGCTCTGAGGTTTATGGGTGAGAGACCTATGTATGCATATTGAAAAAGGCCCTTTAGGGGTTGAATCAGGCGTGGTGTGCCTGGTACTCGAGGATCGATGAGTGCCTATTAGGTTTGGGATTCACTAAAACTGTTGCAAATCCCAATCTTTATTATTTATTTGATAGCTCTGATCTGCTTGTTTCGGTAATGTATGTAGATGATCTTATACTTACATGTAGTTTTGAGAAGCTCATAGCATGGTGTAAGGCAGAGTTGGCATGTGAGTTTGATATGAATGACATTGACCTTATGGACTATTGCTTGGGTCTAGAGGTTTGGCAGAGTCCAAGTGAGGTCTTCCCTGGATAGGGTAAGTATGCAGTTGAGATTTTGAAGAGATTTTAGATGATGGAATGGAAGTCCATGGGACTCCTATGATACCAAGTTTGAAGTTAATAACTGATTTAGATTCAGATTTAGTAGATCCATTTGTGTATAGGTAGATGATTGGTTATCTCATGTATTGGGTGAATACTAGTCCTGATATTTATTTTGCAGTTAACACTTTGAGCTAGTGCATGGTTGAGCCAAGGCAGATTCATTGGGTTGTTGCAAAGCATGTGCACGGATACGTGAAGGGCAAAGTGCATCATGGTTTGAGGTATGTAGGAGACAATGAGTTGATGTTGCTGTAGGGTTTTGTGGATTTTAATTGCGCTGGAGATGCAGGTGGTAGGCAGGAAGAGTACGTCAAGATTTTTTTTATTTTGGTTTAGGTATTGTTGCCGCCTTATACACACTTGGGCTATCGTGGAAGAAATCTTCAATCCACTTAGTGTGTCCTTGGGGGCAAGTCTCGAGCCAAGGTGTTGTTACCTGATCCTCGACTCCTCCGTCTAGGCCAACTCCTAGCGAAGCCAAGGGGGGTAGTCCCTAACAAATATACTAAGGCTCTTAAGCTACGTTAAGCAAAAGAACTATTCTAGGAGTTTATTGCAAAATAAAGCATGAAACATTCAAATTTGATCATTCATCAGATAAGATATTCATATAAAGCATTTGTCCAATCATAAAGATGCATGCATAAAAAGTAGGATACGATATTTGCAAGATTGATAAATTTCTTAGACAATCACATTTGAGAATGAAAATACTGCTCATACACACAAAGATGTAACCATAGAACAAGTGCCTTAAAAGTGTTGTTGGTAGTTGTTGATCATGTGTTTTATTAGGGTTTATTGAAAGTAGATTAATGAGAGATGTGTGGCCTCTTTAGAGGTTACCTCTTTGTTTGGAAAATTGCTGAGAACCTACCGAAACCCCAGGACTTCACCAGTAAGTTCACTAAGGGTGTCGGATGTCCAACACGGGGAGAACCTAGAACTCAAAGTTCCCGTTTGACTTCACACACTCCCCTTAGGCGTTTTCCCGCGCATTAAGGTAACAACTATTAAGGTTTTCCCTAATTATATTACTCCGCACTAACAACTCCGGTTCTGATGAATCCCAGGATCGAGCTAGGCTCGCAAGGGTTCAGAGCATACACCGGTAGTTGCGAGGAAGGTTTATTTTAAACTTGAAAAGGAAATAAAACTTGAAAATGAAATTGTTACTAAGCTTTGAAAGATTAATTTTTTATTACTAAGAGCAAAGTTTGAAATCTAAGCTAACATGCATGAAAAATTGAAATTGTTTTTTTGTGCTTAAGTGCATGAAATATTGAGTGCTTTGTAAGATTGATTTCCTTATGCTTGTGTGTTTGTAAAAATCAGGTGATAAAAACTTGCAAGGAAAATGAAAAAGACAAGCACACAACACCACCAATCCCCCTAAAGGGAATGAATAAATTGGGCACCAAGGGCCCACTTTTATTAAGCCTATTACAACCGAGAAACGAAGTTCTCTTTTTTCTCTCTTTTTGAACTTTTGGACCCTTATAGAATGGATTAAAATTAAAGGAAATTATTACAATAGGTTCTCTGAAGGTCTTGGTCTTCAAAGGTTCCAACTTGGGCTATATTATCTTCACTTTAGCTTCGATTTCGCCAGAGTTTCCCCTTGCTTTGTGATGGACCTGCTAAAAACCAGAAAAGAATACGATTAAAAAATGATGAAAAACACTTTAAGAAACTAAAATAAAAATTAAAAAAAAAAAAACCGAACCAAAAATTTCTCATCCTTTTCTTATGCAAGAATGCAACTTTTTAGAGGTTTTTAGAAGCTTTAAATGAGCCTAAATTAAGCTCTTTTAGGTGTTTTTGTTTTCTGTCCCGAAACAACAAGCATAAAACTCCTAATTAGCTTGATCTACAATGCAAACTAGAGCAACTTTCTACCTTAAGATTTTAGATAAAAAAATATAGAAAATTGCAACAAAACTAGCTTAGATCTACTCTTTTAAATGAGAAAGAATTGAAACTAGATCTAAGATTTTATGCATGCAATACTAGATGCTAAATTTAATCTTTCAAATCAAATCTAGATGACATGCAAGAAAGTAAAGGACGAAGAAGAAATTTTCTGATTTTGGAGCCTTAGCTTGAGCTTGAAATTCTTTGGGCTATGGGGTCCCTTTGGTGTGAGGAAGAGGGAAGGATGTCTTCTTTCGAACTCTTGGACAAACACTAGATGCAAGCTAGCTCTCTTGCTTCTCCAACGACTGGATCCTGCATGCTACAAAGAATACTTGCAAATACCTGTAAACTTGGTGTTTCCTACAGAAGAAACCTCATTTGCACATTAGTTTAAGCAAAAACAGTATATGCAATACAAGCTTCCAATATAAGTAAACAAATGGATTAATTAAGCAAACAAACTAAAGAATCCACTCTAATTAGATAGCAGTACCCTTACCATTAGCCAAATTCCACAATAAATAAATGCAAGAAATTAAAGCAACATCACCTCAATATGTATCCAACATCCATCCACACATGAGCACCATACACCAATAGCTTGACCTCCAAAGTCTCTTTTATTCAAATGCAAAAAGATATTACACCAATAGCAAGTCGCCCAAGCTTCGACTGACCAAACATGGAGAGGGGTCGACCTTCCTTTATTTACTTTTGGGTGACAACTCCAATGAGGTGTGCATGGGAGACTGGTGCATGTGAGAAGAGGAGATACAAATGGAGTGATGTGGGGATGAGTGGAGATGAAGTGAGGTGGATGTGGAGTGAGGGAGGTGGAGTGGAGATGTAGTGGTAGTGAGTGGGAATGAGGTGGAGTGGGAGTGAAGGAGTAGTGTGAGTTCCCTCTTTGGGATTGACGCCAACCTCTCTAAGTGCGCCAACTAGCCCAAGAGAGTTCGAGTTATGCTTTGGGATCTCCACCACTCGCCATGTAGGCTAGGGATGCGCCCTCACTGTGAGTAGTCACTGCCAACTAAGCTCTGGACTCCATACATGTCAAAAACATGTTTCCGACATGTTTTTTGACTTCCCTATTTTTTAGGAAACTCAATTAAAACCCCTTTTTTGACTTTTTTCAAGAGAAATACATTTTTGAGTGATTAAAATCACTTTTTTGCCTATACAGAAGGGGAACAGGGCTCTAAAGGGTGTTGTGGCTTAGAAAACGAGCACAAACATGGCATCTGACAATGATTGATGCCATATTTTTACATTTTATTGACTTTACATCAAAAAATTTCCGTTTTGCGGGAAATTTATTATTTGACTAAAACATTAAAAAAACCTATGGGGACCTAGCGCAATTTTCATATGACTCAATAGACATGACCTAGCATGAATTTATATACATTTAGACACTAGACATTGGTTATACCATGCCAGGGCCTAACCACCAACACATACTCCAACTTTGGAGTCAGTTTTGAGTGAAAAAACTTAGAAATTATTAATCGCCCACAAAGACAGACACAAAAGAATTAACAAGTGAAAAAAACACTCTAGAGTACATGCTTGTGTCTAGGTCTTAGGTGGCCAATAGTCTTTTACAACTTTCATGCTTAAGTCATTTATTACAATGCCTGGAGGGATGTAAATGCGGAAAAAAGGTGGTCTAATAGACCTGCTGAATCTGTGAACTCTGACTTCTGAGCATCTGTTTGCTCAGTCTCTGGCGGCTCATCATCAAATCCAGCTAGTGCAACTTGGTGGATAACAGGTATGATATCCCATTTCAACATAAAGTAGGCAACAATGGCACTTAGTTCAACATAGGCAGAGAAAACGGAAACAAGTTTTGCTAGTCGCGAGGGCATCTAGCTTCTCAAGTTAATAGCAAAACTGAACAATCAGATGGTGGAACCTATTGTGTTACACTGATAATCTGATTTGTATTAGACTGAGCATCCAATGTTTCACGATCACTCTATGCATCTAGACATTTATTGCCATTTCCTTAGGGACAAAGTTTAGAAGGGGGCAGTGTTTCTTGAGTACATTTCTTCACATTCATAGGTTGCAGGTATTTTGATGAAGCCCCTGGACAAGGGGAAGTTTGAGATGTTGAGGGAGAGACTGGGCTTGGTTGAGAATACCTTCCTCGCAAAGAGAGGGAGTGTTAGATTTTTACTTCGTTGCTTGGTCATTGGTTCTCCTTTTGTATTGAACACCAGTTCTAGTAGAGGCTACCTTGATTGGTGTGCAGTTAGTATGAGGTGCAACAGATCAGTTTGATGGCATAACACTGGTGTTTTTGGGAGCAACACTGGAGTTATGTAGGAGATAGGGGTTGAGGGCACATGCATGACTCTGGTGTGCATGTGCCAACCTCTTGTAGTTCTTGTTTTAGACTCTTGATCCACTTCAGTTAGATTTTCTATTTCAGAGTTTGTTTATGGATAGATTATCTATTGTAAGAGTAGGGTGCAGACCCCTAGGACTAGCAGGGTGCTTGCATGAGGAGTTGAGGAGGGCCCAAAACCCAAGGAGGAGTGTGCATGCATGCCACGATTATCCTTCAATTGGGTTGCACTATCTTTGGCACCTGTATCATTGCAGGAGGCCACACTGGCTGAGTATATTAGGGTTAGGTTTGACTGAGTCACCTTGGTTACTTCATGCATGTGACCAGATACATTCTATCTTTCCTCTATCTCTTTTTCTATAAAAGAGACCTATGGCACACTAGTATGTGGGTTGGTGAGTTTTAGTTTTGAGCTATAGCAGTGTAACTTTTCTTCTTTTAAAATAGAAGATAGATGCAGTATTGAGTGTTCTACATAGTGTATATCAATGTTACCAGAAGCTCACCCCCCCGCCCCGCTCCACCCTCGGAACCTCACTCCAAGTGAATCCTCCATGGAAGCTTCTCTGGAAGCCCGCTTCCGAAATCCGAAAGCTCGCTCCGGGGTGCAAAATGGGCGTTTCCTAATGAATCTTGATGGCCTATTGCTCTATTCTTCTATTTCTTTAACAACATTTGTGGAACTTTACCTTGGCTCTGATTCTATGACTTAAATCTAGTAATCGAACATTGTGGACTGTGCTAAAAATCTGTACTAAATGCTGTTATAGAGTTGCTCTCTATGGATCTTACATTGGCTCTGTTTCTATGACTTCAGACTAAGGACTTAGGAAACTACCCTAGCCTAGGGGGAAACCCTAAAGTCAATTAAACTAAGTCATTGTAGATTAGAGTGGAAGTGCGTATTACCTTAAATTGATTAGCACAATTAACCCAAGAAACCAATCCTGTACTTCAAAGATGTTGCAAAAAAATGTGACTTGGAGAGTTACAAAATGGTTTAGTGACAGGAAGCTCCATGGGGCGCTTCATTACTTTACATGTCAGTCTATAGATGATAGATTCATAGCATTTAACAACTAGACTCTAGAGTCTAGCACAGTTTAAACTTTATTGTTTTGGACCTTTCGATCTTCATAATTCAGTGCAGATGGCCTATTTTGTAATCATAACTATTTGGTCATGACTCATGTTATTGTTGAGAGTTGCTAGATGACTTATTTCATTCCATAACTTAATGGTCTACTTTCTATTATACGGCTTAAAAATTTGTATGTTGGTTTGTAAGTTTGTAATTGCTACAGTCTAGATGGTTGATGCTCGAATGATTAATCATTGATGTACTACTACTTACTACTATGGATGCCATTTTAATGTTACAATGTACAAATATGCATGTTTTCATACATTTTGCAGCTAATTTGTCTTTCTGCATGTTTTTTTAATATAAACGGAATATATATAAATTATATATATATATATATATATATATATATATATATATATATATATAATAGACGCTTCCGGGATGCTTCGCTCTCGAGGATTTTTTGAAATTGACGCTCCCAACGCTCCGCTTCTTAAAAACGCTCCTGCTTCTCTCCGCGCTCTGGCAACATTGGTGTATATGCTGTTCATAATTTCCAACAGTATGTATTTGTAGATTAATGTATTCAGAGATTGCTGATTTGATTGAGGCTTTCAGTTTTTAATCTATCTAGGTTTAGGATAATTTATCCGAGTGCAGAATCTGCTTAGCATGGTCTGAAATTTAACATTATATTCATCTGTTGAAGTTGTTTCATTGATCGCTGAACATGGTCCTCTTGTGTAGTTTTTTCTGAAGTAGATTTTATATTTTGACTGCTCTCAATGATAAGTTTACTGGCAGTTTGCATGTGGCATGATTGTTTTTATGTTGTTTGTATGACAGGTATGTCATGGGTATTGATGAAGCTGAGGCATTTTCTGAGCGTCTAAAGCGAGAGCTACTCGCTTTAGAAGCAGCTAATGTTTATGCTATTTTGGAGAGTGAACCTTTAGTAGAAGAGGTAGAGCTTTGTTTTCATGAATAGGATAGAGTAGCTGTCTTTTTTTCACTATGTCAAGCTTGTTGTTTGGCCCAGTTATTTCAGTGCTGAATAGTGGGCTTAACTTCATGATGAGATTTAGTAAAGCGGATGCTAAGCTTTTGTATTTTTACTATGTTGAGCTTTTTGTTTGTCACAGTTATTTCAGTGCTGAGTAGTGGGCTTATGTTCACAATGAGATTTAATAAAGCAGATGCTAAGCTTCTTTATGCAGTTTTATTCAGCTTTGGGTTCTTTTTTGTTCCTTATTTCGATGGGCACCATAATCATGTTTTGAAATGTTTTCAGGTTTTACAACGTCTTGATTCAGCTATGGTTTGTGTAGAAGACATGGATGAGTGGCTTAACATTTTCAATGTGAAACTCAGACACATGAGGGAGGATATTGAATCGGTAGGCTTTGGTTTGTGTCTTTTATTTTGTTGCTTTAGCTTTGTTTGGATAGGGCATTTGCAAACAATACCAGTATACAAGTCATTGTCTTGCAACATGTGCCTTTGCATAAGTTGTGAGGATAGGTTTATCCCGTTTTATGATTCCAAGGTTTTTAAGTCATGTACCATGATCAGTTCAATGTTATCAGGACTGGACCAGTCACCGAACTGGTGGACCCTATCAACCAGAAACTGGTTGGAACCGGAAAAAATCCTGAAAAAAGCTGGACAACCAAAAAATACACAAAATATTCAAATTTTGATTAAAAAAATATATCCATGTACATCCCTGTGAATCCAAACCATTAGACACAAATATGCGAAGTTTACTCATATACTCGTGTACATAGCAATTTGCAAGTAAGGCTGCATATAACCAAAATAGCATCGAGTGCAATCCATGTCTGAACCAAAATATATAGACAAAGAGGCTGTAAATGGCCTCTAGAGTTCAAAAAACATCATGCTACAACAAATAACTACATATCATCAAAATCATTGCCTATATTGGGATCCCCATCATCAGTAGCACCCTCTGCTCCCTTCTCTAGGCTCTAGCTTTGCCTCTACCTCGACCCTCCAGGGACATCAATCAACACCCTCCAATTTTGGTGAAACTCCCTAATCTTAGAATTAAAATAAGGTAGAAAAAGATTAACATGCCTAATCAGTGAAGGGTACATTTTTACAAAGGTCATGACACGGGAATTTAACAATCAGCTCCACCAACATTGAGGTACATAGGGGGGTTGGTGCTCTTGATTGAATGCCTATCCCATACCCTCATACATGATAGAATCCAATGGAAATGCTGCAATCTTGCCAATCCTGAAATCCTGAAAACTGTTAAGTTTGCTGAATTCTGAGTGGGATCTGATATTCTACTTTCTCCATATGAAATCCAATGAGGTTGGAACCCCTCTCAAACATCCTAAAACAATTAACAGCAATGTTAAAAATTTAAGTAAAAGTTGACATTCTCCTTTAGCTTTTCTTTTCTATCATTCTCCTTTATCTTTCCTTTTCTATCATTTTACTTTAAGAATTTAATATTACCAGTAATTACCAAGGTGACAATCTCAGGGTCTAGGATTCATTTTAGGGTTTTGGTTTTGTTTTTTGTTTTTATTTTTTTTAAATTTTGGGGGTCAATTTTGTGGTCCCAGGCACTGGTGTACGGATCCATACAAAACTGGCTGGTTTAGTATGGAACCGGCTGGTTCAGTACAGAACCGATGAATTCTAGCCGGTTCCATATAGAATCGGCCAGTTCTGGTTTAGACTGTTGATTTGAACCAGAAACTCTTGTAAACCAGTCGAAGCAGCTGGTTTTGGCAAAATCGGTCTGGTTCTGATAACACTGGATCAGTATACACTGTACAGTTAGAGATATTTGAAGAATATTCCTAAATTCATAATAGCTGTTCTTGGCTCCACTCTCTTACACTCATACAATAGAGTCAGACTGCAGTTAAAGGTCAACAAGTGATATTGATCTAGAGGTGTTTTTAATAGGCTTTCTTTGATTAGTTGCATCATCTCTACCGTTTCAAGCATAGAGTGGATGCTGTAGTGTCTAAAGATGGTGGTAGAGATGTTATCCCCAAGATGTTGGCATCCTCAAGTTTCAACTATTAATGATAGTTCTGTTAGATTTTAGGGTAAGAATGAAACAGCAGTACCTTTTAAAAATAAGACAAAACTCCTTTAGTTCTGAAGAACAGAACAGCATATAGGGTAGTAATAGTATAATAGCAATCTGAACAATGAAGCTAGATTAACAGTAA
>ML776556.1:1208780-1227775 GCA_009831015.1 Picea engelmannii | reverse complement strand
GTGACCGGCTCTAGCACTAGTTCATTAAGATCCAAGTTGGCTAATGCCAACTCAACACTGTTGTTCAAACCCATATCATCAGAAAACACATCCCACATCTTTGTCTTTCCCTTCAACCACTCTTCTCTCTACTTGTATATAAGGCAGAGGTTGGTGTGCACATACACTACTAAGTCACCTGACATGACGACAAAGAGAAGAGTTCAATAGAAGAGTTTATACTTGAGTGAAGGGTACATTTTTACTAGGGTCATGACAAAAGAGTTCAACAATCAATGCCACCAACATCGAGGTACATAAAGGGCTTGGTTCTCTTGATTAAATGTCAATTCCATACTCTCATACATGATAGAATCCAGTGGAAACATTGCAATCTTGCCAATCTTGAAATCCTGAAAACTGTTAAGTCTGCTGAATTTTGAATGGGACCTTAAATTCTACTTTCTTCATATGAAGTCCAATGAGGTTGGAACCACTCTCAAACATCCTGAAACAATTAATGGTAATGTTAAAAATTTAAGTAAAAGGATGAAAATGAAAGATAAAGGAGAATGTCACTTTTACTTTAAGAATTTTAGTAAAACCCCTCACGCGCTTTTTATTTGCTAAAAAATTTAAGCAGGCCGACATATTCCATCGACTCACGACACATTGAGAAAATGTCGCGAGTTAGTGAATGTGTCGCGACACATTGAAAATTTCGGAAGTTTCGCGAAATATTCGGAAGAAAATTTCGGCCAGGTGAAAATGTCGGCGACACATTTGAAATTTCCGATATAACGTCGATATATTCAACACTGGTATAGCCTCACAATGCATATGGCCGTAACAAAAACAAAAGTACGGTGATCCAAAATATAAGTGAGTATGTCCAAGAGGATAGAACTATGATTGGTGATAGAATTTAATGATGGATTGCCCTTTTCTATTCAAGGTATTAAGCCATTCACAATCTTTATGCTTATCTTATTAATATCATGCATCAAAAGGTTCAATATGAGTACCAAACAGGACCAAAAAATGTGAGATGTACCTTTTCAGTGATTGCTACATTTTGACAAGGGTAGCTGCATTATCAGTTATTACTTACTGACATTGAATAAATCAGCATATGAAATAGTTTTCACTAAAAGGTCTGCAATATTAGTAGCATTATCATCGAATGCTAAGTAGTCATGGTTGCATGGACGACCACACCATTGGCTGAGACTGCAAGAACATTTGTCAAGGGGATATTTTTAAAACTTATCGAACCAAGAGACACAATGGATACTTGATGTTTTTCCCAAGAATCCATAAACCATTCTTGAGCTTTTTGGATTTTGGATTTTGGATTTTTCCATCTAGTAACATGGTTTTAGTTTTCTCATTCCTAGGGATCATGTATTATATACCCAACAACACTCCACAGAGAGGTCTCTTGGTACTCTAAATGTTGCTTGTAGTCATTTACCACTGTGATAGTTGATTAGCTTAACCATGTTTGTCTTTGGTGGACCTTGTAAAATTTGTTTCGAATCCTCGTGCTTTCCTCAGGGAGAGAGATAGGAACCCATGGTCTAGGTATTTGAAGAAAGTAGTGGGGGATCCTTTGGGCTCTCTGAAAAGATGATAGAACCAACCCTTGATCTCATAGTACTCTGGGCAACAAAAGATATGGTGCTCCTTGTAGGTTTTTTGAGGTCCTATGAGGCTGCCATCTAAGGTATGTCTTTGATCTTAGTATGGCTCTAAGTTTCAACTCTGTGGCTGTCTTTTTGCTGCTGTTTTAGGACAGCAAACAGTCACCAAACTTTCAGCTCAATATTTGATGGTTAAGTGCCCTTTTGAGGTGCCCTTGCAAGTGTTTTCTTTACTCAATGTTAGCACATGCAATATACATCAAAACAAATAACACAACCTCTAGATCTTTAACTTTAAAATGCTGATCTACACTTCTAAGTATGCATAAAATTGACACAGGTATTTTTGGTCAACATGACCTTGGATAAAACTCCCCCGGGGAAAACCAGTTTGGAATATTTGTCTATAAATGAGGAGAATAGGTGGTGGAATACAACAAGTACAAAATATAGATGAACCTGTTACAATAGCAACTTGTCTCAAGCTGAAATACAAGTCCAAACCAAGCAAGTGCGCCCTAGCATGGTGCGCCCCTCAAAAATGCTGCCAAGACCACTGAAACTGAGCCAAATGCCAACTGTGAGCTCTAAATAGAAAACCCCTCCACAGTACTCTGATACTAAAGTGTGGCCTCCCTCTGAAACTGATCCCACTGCAATCTGACAAGTCTAAGACCTCCCCATTGCTGATGCGCCCTTCTCCTCAAGTGCACCCTCCTTAGAAGTAGAAGCTCCCCACTAAATAAACTGGGCACTAAGCCTGTTGGCTCTCTCCATGAAAGGAGGCGCTTGAGCTTTCCTCTCCCAATGCCTGCAACCTCATCCTCTTGCTCTCTCTCAAACTCAAGGAGTGAAAAAATGAGTGAATGGCCTCTCCTTGGCCTCTTGCGCCCTCCTTTAGGATGCATAAGGAAACCTAAGAATTGGGTGGATGAGATCATTTCATCTCATCCCTAATCAATGGTTGAGATCATCTCAACTAAATCTCAACTCAAAACCCACTTTACTTAAGTTTCCATAGTTTCCACTTTATATCTATTAATTCACCCACTTTGTGAATTAATTGTCACTTTAGGCTAAAATGACCAAATTTTACTTTTGACTTAAATCTCCCAAGTCAAAGTGAAATTAGACACAAAGTACATAGTACTTCCCTCATGTGTTTAGAAGCTCACAAACATAAGGGGACCACTTTCCAAGGTACCCAAATCTCAACACTCCCTTTTACTGAGGAAAGTGCTCGTCACCACCAATCTCATCCCTGTAGTGGACATGGTTGCCTCCTGGCATATACTCGGTGAGTATGGTTGTACCCTGATCACTGAAAGTAGTCAACACAGATCTGCTCAATCTGCGTGATCTATAGATGGAAGTGTCTCTCCACCTATCCAAGATCGCCTAGATCTTGGCATCACACCAAAGAGCTCCACCTTGGTCTCCCACCAAGGATATCTACCTCCTGGCATCTCGCCAACGATCACTACTCTTGGCATCTCACCAAGAGTCACTCTCTTGGCATCTCACCAAGAGTCTTCCCCTCATGGTATCTCACCAAGAGTACCAGGATCTTGACATCTCACCAAGATCCTCAACTTGGCCTCTCGCCAAGATCCTCAACTTGGCCTCTCGCCAAGTAGCTTCCACCTGAAGTGGATCCAGAACTTGATCTGCTATTCTCTGTAGCCAAGTGAGGCTCAAGCCTCCGTGGTGCCCTGCTGCTTCTCCTCATCAATCTCTGATGCTCTGAAGCTATAACACCAACTCTCTGTTTGCTCGACAACTCTGAAACTGAAGCTATCCTTGGTGGACTAGTCACCCCCTCTGAAGATGGTGTCCATGGAAACTGAATCTGATCTCCCTCTGAATCATTGCTATGAGTTAGTCGGTCCTCCTCAACTTTGTCTCCCCATCTAGTGCTGGATGGTGTAATAGCAGACAAAGTAGTCACGGATGCACACTCTCTCGCAAACTGATCACTGAACTCTATCTCCTCTGCTGTCGTTGCTGACACATCCTGCTGCGTCTTCTTCTTCTTGGGACATTGTCCTGCATAGTGACCCATCTCTCCACAAACAAAGCATCTCACTGTGCTCATGTCTCTCTTCGTCCCACTGCTGCTCTCTCCTCCCTGTGGTGGGGCCCCAAACGTGGGATCCTACCAACCTCTCCGACCGGTCTTCTTCTTGCCCTTTGTCCAAAGAGCAAGGTCCTCATCACCCTAACCTGACTGCTGCTGTCTAGAGGCCTCTGCTACTAGTCTAGTCTTCTCCTGGACGAAGTCATCCCACATCCTCTTCCATGTACGCATAACCTTCCTGACAACAATGCCGCGAACGAATGGACCCCATGGTTTGGTAAAGTTGTTTAAGGCTGTCCTCACCATAGAGTTGGGATCCACCACCTCTCCGACAACTCCAAGTTCATCTCTGATATGGGTGTATCTACCAAGGAAAGAAGTAATCGACTCATCCTCGAGCATGCGAATGCCCCTCAGTTGATCATGAAGAGCCAACTTTCGGTTCTCATTAGAGCTCTCATACAACTTGCATAGAGATGCCCACATCTCATATGCATAAGTCTTCCCAGTCAAGTGGGGAATGATATGATCTCGCACTGCATCACAAATGGTCCTCTTTGCCTTGTTGTTCCTCTTCTTGAACTTTGCCAACAAGACGGGGGCAGTAACAGGAATAACAAGAACAAGCGCCTCAACTATATCCCATAGTTCGAGGTCCTCTAAGACAAAGACGATCCTCACCTTCCAAGGCGACCAATTGCTAGCCACAACTAGCCTGTGCTCCACACGTATCTGAGATGCTGACATGACTACCAAACTGCACTCCAACTGATGCTCAAACTGCAAAGGAACGCTGCCCCACTCCTGTCAACACAGGTGTGAAAAGAGGCAAACGAACACCGACCTCACTCCTAGCAATATAGGTGTGAAAAGAGGTCGTGAAATACAACCTCACTCCTGTCCACGCAGGTGTGAAAAGAGGCTGTCCACAAGTGCTAAAAATCAGCCCAACAAATCTGCCCACAAGCTGTCCACAAACTCTGTCAACCGTCTGTCCAAAATCTGCCCTGAACTGTCCACGAAGATGCTAAAAAATCAGCAAGTCTAAGCCACCATTGGCTTTGATACCATGTAGATTTTTTTGGTCCTATGAGGCTTCCATCTAAAGTATGTCTTTGACCTTAGTATGGCTCTAAGTTTCAACTATGTGGCTGTCTTTTTGTTGCTGTTTTAGGACAGCAAACAATCACCAAACTTTCAGCTCAATATTTGATGGTTAAGTGCCCTTTTGAGGTGCCCTTGCAAGTGTTTTCTTTACTCAATGTTAGCAAATGCAATATACATCAAAACAAATAACACAACCTCTAGATCTTTAACTTTAAAATGTTGATCTACACTTCTAAGCATGCATAAAATTGACACAGGTATTTTTGGTCAACATGACCCTGGATAAAACTCCCCCGGGGAAAACCAGTTTGGAATATTTGTCTATAAATGAGGAGAATAGGTGGTGGAATACAACAAGTACAAAATATAGATGAACCTGTTACAATAGCAGCTTGTCTCAAGTTGAAATACAAGTCCAAACCAAGCAAGTGCGCCCTAGCATGGTGCGCCCCTCAGAAATGCTGCCAAGACCACTGAAACTGAGCCAAATGCCAACTGTGAGCTCTGAATAGAAAACCCCTTCACAGTACTCCGATACTAAAGTGTGCCCTCCCTCTAAAATTGATCCCACTGCAATCTGACAAGTCTAAGACCTCCCCATTGCTGATGCGCCCTCCTCCTCAAGTGCGCCCTCCTCAGAAGTAGAAGCTCCCCACTAAATAAACTGGGCTCTAAGCCTGCTGGATCTCTCCATGCAAGGAGGTGCCCAAACTTTCCTCTCCCAATGCCTGAAACCTCATCCTCTTGCTCTCTCTCAAACTCAAGGAGTGAAAAAATGAGTGAATGGCCTCTCCTTGGCCTCTTGCACCCTCCTTTAGGATGCATAAGGAATCCTAAGAATTGGGTGGTTGAGATCATCTCATCTCATCCCTAATCAATGGTTGAGATCATCTCAACTAAATCTCAACTCAAAACCCACTTTACTTAAGTTTCCATAGTTTCCACTTTATGTCTATTAATTCACCCACTTTGTGAATTAATTGTCACTTTAGGCTAAAATGACCAAATTTCACTTTTGATTTAAATCTCCTAAGTCAAAGTGAAATTAGACACAAAGTACATAGTACAAGGTACAAAGTACTTCCCTCATGTGTTTAGAAGCTCACAAACACAAGGGGACCACTTTCCAAGGTACCCAAATCTCAACACTCCTATGGGTTGATGTCCTACATGTGACAAATCTAATGAAGCCTCTTTGATCTTGGAATGTGATGATCTTTCTCAATTTGAAGTTGATGTAAACAAACTCTGAAGTGGACCAAAGAAATCCTAAGGCTATGCATCCAGTGCTTTCAAGCTAAGTCACAGAGTTTGTTGAATTCGAACCTTGAGGTTCGAAATTCGACGAACCTCAAAAAAAAATTCAAGTTCGTTCAAGTTCACTGAACCTGAACACCATACCTAAACACAAAACCTCAACGAACTCGAAGTATACTTGGTTGCAAAAAAATATCCCTCTCTCACTTTGGTTCATTCTGTTGCGGTGCTGGCAGCTTAGCCTATTCTTCAATGAACTCGAAGTATACTTGGATGCAAACAAAGAAACCCTTGCTTGTTATGGTTCATTCCATCGTGGCATTTGCAACTAACCCATTCTTTAGCTCGAATCTGGCTAACCCTTCATCATTCTTCTTGGTTCAAGATTGGCTCACCGCTGAGTTGCTTGACCAATTTTTCCTTATCGTTTCGTGGTGCATTGCACAAAATGGATGGATGTTTGCATTAGTCTTACAAAACTCGTCTAGGTATAAGGCCTGAGGGTACTTTAGGTGCTTGCTCACCTTACGGACAATGGAATGCACGAGCTGCATCTTGCAACCGCACATGGTATTCAGGGATATCATGGTATCGATTTCAAACAAGGAATACTTTCTAACTCCATGTTGAGTTATTTTTTTAAAGTTTATATATAAGGAATTCTTTTGAATTCAATATGGAAATTTATTTTGAAAAATGTATTTTTAAAGTTTATAAATTATTCTTTTTAAGTTAATATATATATTTTGAAAAATTTGTTTTTTATAAGTTTATATATATATATTGAAAAATGTGTTTTTTAAAAGTATATATATATATATATATATATATATATATATATTTGAAAAATGTATATATCTGAACCTATTGGCGAACCTTGTCTGAACCTTATCGAAAAATTTGAATTCGAATCGAACCTAATTGTTGTCAAACTCAAACTCAAACCCGAACTGTGTGACATAGCTTTCAAGTATACTTGGGTCTAATAATAAGAACATCTCTTAGCTGCATAAAATGCTCAAAATAGTAAGCCATCTTAGGACCAAGGTCCTTGGGAGGGGCAATCCAGGGACATAGAAATGAGAAGAGATAATAAACATTTACATGCAGATAAAAATACGTGAATATTAATTTAATGAAAGAAGAACAAGGGCACAGATTGGTGAGAATAAAGATTGCATTAAATCAAGGGGGATCCAGTATACATTCACAAGCCCAAAGTCGATCAATCTCTACACTTCATGATGACAATTTTATAGTCTGACAAGAGCATATGTTACATATTCTTTATTGTAACTTTCCTTCCGGACAGGCTATTGAACTGGTCAACCCCAAAAACCTGAATCGGACCGGAACTATAATTGGAAAAAAGCCGGACCAAAGAATCGGTCTACCAAAAATACATGAAATATTCAAATTAATAAAAAAAAAAACAAAAAAAAACCATATATATTCATGTGCATCCATATGAATCCAAACCATTATACACAAATATGCAAAGTTTCTCATGTATATAGCAAGGGTGCATATAACTGAAATAGTATCGAGTGCAATCCATCTTTGGACCAAAATACATCAACAAAGAGGCTCTAAATGGCCTCTAAGTCCAAAAAAATCACGCTACAACAAGTAACTACATATCATCAAAATCATTGCCTATATTGGGATCTGCATCATCAATATCATCCTCTAAGCATTAAAATAAGATAGAAAAAGCTTAACATGCCTAAATAGTGATTTTGCTTGAGTGAAGGGTACATTTTTATTAGGGTCATGACAGAGGAGTTCAACAATCAATGCCACCAACATCGAGGTACATAGAAGGCTTGGTGCTCTTGATTAATGCCAGTTCCATACCCTCATACATGACATAATACAGTGAAAACATTGCAATGCTGAAATCCCAAAAACTGTTAAGTCTGATGAATTTTGAATGGGATCTAAAATTCTACTTTCTCCATATGAAATCCAATGAGGTTGGAAGTACTCTCAAACATTGTGAAACAATTAATGGTAATGTTAAAAAATAAAGTAAAAGGATGAAAATGAAAGATAAAGGAGAATGTTACTTTTACTTACTAGGGTGGGTGAAATGGGGGGAAGACCTCTTTAAATAGCATTAGTAGGGCCCCAAGGTTAGGTATTGTGCTTGCAAATAACTTAATTTGTTGCTGTAGATCTTTCTGGAGCTAAACTGTGTAGATAGTTTTGAAACGTCCAATGTCCTAATGATGGGTGAAGTGTCCACTCGAAATGTTGGACGTTTCAAAACTATCTACACAGTTTTCTATGTTGGATTCTTCTTTTCTTGTCCTAATGATGGGTGAAGTGTCCACTCGAAATGTTGGACGTTTCAAAACTATCTACACAGTTTAGCTCCAGAAAGATCTACAACAATTATGACCAATTGTGAAAACACACACTCAAACTTAATTTGTTGTTTAAAAAAAAATTAAGTTTTGGTGGTCCCTGGCTGCTCCATACGGCACCATACAAAACTGGCTGGTTCTGCACGGAACCTGCCAGTTCGGTGCCAAAAACGGTCTGAAACGTTGAGCCGGACTGGAATGGCCCTAAAACTGGTCGGACCGGCTGGTTTTGCCGGTTCCGGTCCAGTTTTGATAACACTGGTATGTTGATAGTTCTCCCACTAGATGCATGGCATAATTTGAGTAGATGAATCTGTGAATCAGCAGTTATCAAAAGCATGTGATGTCTTATTTTTCTGTGTTATTTTTTATTAAATTACAACTTTCTAGACTTAGATTACAGATATCCTGCTTATAGTTTGTATGGATCACAGAAAGCTGCTGCATGATAAGATGAACTAGATCAGGTCATTGTTAGTTTTTTGGGTTATCTGGATTAGTAATGGTTAGAATAATTAAAATTCGAAGGAACTTTTATGGTGGTAGTAAGTTCTGCCATTCTGTATTTGTTGTCACCAAAAGGAAAAATCCACGTTGCTTTACCTATATCATGATCCTTTCCAGTTCACTTATTGAAATGTAATATTCTTAGGCCTGCTTCATAATTTAGATTGATTTCACTTATAGGGAGGAAATATTCTTTATCCTACTTGATAATTTAGATTGGTTCCTTCACTCTTTGGTTATGACAGTAGATTAGTATTCTACTGCGTAACAGTGAATGGGTATACAGATTGTCAAACATTCTCTTGCGTTACTGTATCATTGTATAGCAAAAGAATTCGAGTATTTTTACTAAATGTATGTTATGTTAGTTCTTTTTTATTTATATATGCTACAGTACAATGCTTGTTTTTAAACAAGGAGATGAAGCTTTTGATGTATAGTTTACTCATTGTTTGTAAATCAGGAGGACTTTTATGCAGTTGTGGACTGGGCATACAAAATTGATCCTTTGCGATGTATCTCCATGCATGGGATTACTGAGCGATATCTCTCTGGCCAGAAGGCTGATGCAGCTGGCTTTGTGCGCCGCTTGCTTGGTGACCTACAGACAAGAATTACAGCTCAATTTAATAAGGTTGGTTGTTGCTTCGTACTTGTCTTATAGCAAGCCTAAGTTTGGCCTTTTCATTATCATGTCTGTTAAACGTTGCTTGATGTATAATATCATAGTAAGCAAGTAGTATTTGAGATGCTTTAGTCAGTTTTCATTCGCTTTATTGTACTCTGTGTGTCTATGCTGACAGTTTGTGGATGAGGCTTGCCATCAAATTGAGAGGAATGATCGTAATGTGAGACAAGTGGGTGTCCTTTCATATATCACAAGGTAAGCTGCTTTATCACTATCAAACTTTATTGCCACCAAGAAATATGACAAGGAATTATATAATAATGTTTTCTATTTATGCTGTAGATGAATTCTGTTGCAACATGAAGTTGTTTAGTGTGGTTGCATCACAACGATACATGTAGATATCTAGATGAAGTACATTTATTAGTGTTGGACAAACAATGGAATATCTTGAAAGTTAAATGAACTACAACCATGTTCATGCCTCTACCTTAAACTGATAAGTGAAACAATTTTACAATATGAATGAAATAAAATAGATTTTATGTTTTCCTTTTCTATAGAGAAAAGTCGCATATTCCACATCGACAATGTCTTGCCAAACCCAAAACGTGTTGCTGTTTTTGTAGCTTCGGGGAGTTATTCTCACATTGACCTTGGTGTCAGATATGTGGGAATCTTTGTTGGCACTCACATTGCAATTTTATTTTGTGAAAACCTCTTTTATGTAGAGCTGGGGCTTGGAATTGTTATTGTTGTGGCTTGGCATCCACTTGGAGGAATAGACAATTCTAATTTAATATTGAGTTTAAAAGAGGTTCCTAAACTCACTCATTAAGACTCCTGTAAAAGGAGAGGCAATGTGAGGAGGTATCACACATCTTATTTTATCATAATGGTGTTGGCATGAGTGAGTGAGCACTCTTGCCAAGGAGATTGGGGTTGCAAATTTCAGCAAAGAAATTCTTCACTCTGACAAATCTGGCCTAGGGTTTTTCTGTCTTTCTTTTTCTGATTTTCTGCCAAGAGAGAGAGGGCGCACGCGTGAGGAACGAGAGGCCACACATGTGAGGAAGGACAACTGCACGTGTCAGATAGACATGCTGCACGTGTGAGGGAAAATAGGTCACAGGTGTGAGGGAGACAGCCGCACCAGTGAGAGGAAGAAGATAGCCACATGTGTGGGATCCATACGGATCTGTACAATGCATTAATTGCAAGCTGTACCACACGTGCGGATCAGGAAGACCATTCAGCTGTAGCAGGTAGGCCGTATAGGGTGATGTTAGCAAGGTACAACAGATTTGTAAGTTGGAAGGGTTTTTCAGAATTTTTGCTGAAGTTGTAATTTGCTGAGAGGACTGGTTTTTGTCCTCAGAATTTCTCAATCTGAAAATTTTACTGAACAGAAATTTGTGTCTCTTGTACATGGATGTTTTCTCTCTGATCTATTTGCTTCTGCTGTAATTTTCTGTCATAAGCTCGGTGCAAAATTATTCAGTGATAACAGCCCTAGTTTACTGTTTGAGGTCACTTGGAAGTAATTTTCAGATCTGAAATTGAATGCATTAAATGTTTAAAAATTGACAAAACAGAGAGTCAAGTTTGCAACCTGTCAACTTAGAAAAATTGAATGGAAAGTATGACATATTGAAAGTGCATAAGACATTCAAAATTTACCAAGATAAAATCATAGATTTTGCATTTCTTGACAAAGTTAGACTGTATAGCATGGGTCAAAAGGAGAAATCTGAGTCAGTATAAGCAGGGTTTTGTTATTGTCCCGCTAGGGTTTGAACCTCCACACTGACGTGTTTACCCCTTGTTGGTTGTTGTGCCATGCAAGGGTGCCATTGATTAGCAAAATATTTGTGCCCATTAAGTTGGGCCGAGGGGTCACCTGTACGGTCCAAAACGATGTCCCATGTCTTGATAGGCGGTGGATGCTTGCCACTTAAGTTCAGATGAAGCATCTTGCCAAAACCCTCTCTTTATTGTATAACACAAACTCATAAATACTAGATATCAAATGACATGCTTCAACTTTCAAATTAAACATAGCATTGAACAATAAAAATTAACTAGTTGAAATGGTATAATATAATTTTCTTCCAAGGATAACGTCGTGGATTCTCCCCTCTTCCCTAGAATATTCGGATGGAGGGTGTCTCAATTGCTAGCCACAACAGTGGTGAGTAACCTTGAGGGGCTCCTCTAGATTTGAACCCATGACTTATGGCCTCCTTGTCTGCAACATGCTTTGGGAGGATGGTACAACTGATTGAGCTAATTACATCTAAGTCCAAAAGAAAAGTTATATGTTATTTCTTATTAAGTCCAAAAGCGATTACATCTAAGCAAGGGGTGATCATTTTAGAAATATACAACTAGGTAAAGGTGACTTGTCATCCCATTGGGCGCCTAGAGTCATAGAGCAAATGTTTCTTTCCTATCTAGGTTTTTTAAACCCAATGAGACTCCTTGTAACCTTGCCCAACTATAACGTAGGATCAAGTCCTAGATAAGAAATTTTAATGGAGTAATTAAAATGTGGGCCATATTCGCCCGCATTGTCATGGATATGACAACATAAGGAAATCCTCTAATCACAAATCACAAAGCCCATGCAACGCAAAGCACTGCCCCATATAAGCCTCTCTAATAAATGAGAGACTAACCACATGTTCAATTAATGAAGCCTCTAATACCTTGTGCCCCATGTTAGAGAGTTGGGAGGTGAGAAATCTAGAAGAATGAGTTTTAATTTCTTACTTGTTACTAAAGATATCTTTACTTATTTACCACCAACTGTTAGCTTCTCTGAGATGTTGGGTATTGCTGCCTTGAAAGAAAATTCTTTGAGAGCCATTGAGTAGGAGATGAGAGTCGAATTTTATCTCTAGAGTGCACTCATAATTGTATCTCCATTGCTTGAACAACAACTGATCCCGTTTTGGGGGATCATACTAAAAATGTTGGCTTAGGAATGGGGACATTGAAAAAAACCTAGAAGAGGGAACCTACCCATGGAAAAGAGGAGGATGATTTGGATTATTTTGAGAATGAAATGAAGGCAGAGATATATCAATGAAATATATAGAGATATTGCAATAAACATAGAAATACAACCATGCACAATTTTTATTAATGAGAGAATGTACAGAAACTATAAAATTATAGAGTGAATGACTTGCTTGAATGGTGGCAGCTTATCTTTGAGAAGAGATGTGATGGCTACGCTTATTCGCAAGAAGATGATGATGTTTACAATGAGGCTCTAGAGGCCTTTTTAACATAAAGAAAATCCAAAACCCTAACCCCGGAAGATCAAACGCCAAAAGGTTTGTGAATCTCGATGGGGGTAGTTGGTACGTCAACTTCCCAAGGGCGTAACTTTTGCATACGATCTTCGTTTGGGGTGTTCTATACCTCGTCGGAAAGGTCTAGCTGAGGAGTACATATTTTGTTCGACCCAGACCATACCTTCGCTTATCGTATGGGCGTTGTCGTGCCCAAAAAACGTCGTTTAGGGCCTCAAAACGACCTCGAAAGTTCAGGACCTGAAAAACCGTAGAAAAACTGCCAAGGTGGAAATCCATGTTTTGAGCCAGTGGAATAGGTGGGTGGCCATCGATTTCCTCCTCGATCAATCCTCCCCCCTTATGAAGCAATGGTCTCCATTACGTCAAGTTCCCGTGGAAGCTTTTGCTGAATCTGAACTTTGGTGAGGTGCGTGCCTTGCTGAAGAAGCTGTCCTGCTTAGCTTGTTGAAGACTATTATGAAATTGTTGTTGGAGGGGTTGTATCTGTTTAACCAATCTAGTTGCATGACCTGTCGGAGTGTGGGAGGACTCTGTCGATGAAGATGCAACATGAAAAACATGAAGGGATTTATCATAACTTGGTTTGATTGGGCAGTGTGGAGGCACCCCCGTAGGTGCAGTAGGAATATCTTGGTGCTCTTCTACAATCTTGTTGATCCGCTTCTGCTAGATAGAAGGGTCTTGGGTTGAGGCTACAGTGGTTGCAGTGTGCTTCTCTTCTGACTAGGTTATGAAGAGGCTAAACTTTGCGGTATGAGAGATTACTTTGCTGCACTATTTTGTCGGTACAGTAGTCGAAACTACCTCTGATATCCTGTAGGGCTGACCCCCCAGAGTAACAATGACGCTACAAGGTCAAGACTTATAAACAACATGACGCCTCCACATATTTGGTTGGCCTAACAGAACATCACAGACTTCCAGTGGGGCAACATCACACAATACCTCATCCTTGAAGGGCTTGATGTCGTATGACAGGCGGCACTGTTGGTTGACACAAAGATCTCGTCCCTGGCAGAGCCATCCGATGTTGTATGGCTGCGAGAGTGGTGTTGTCGGCAAATCCAACTGCTTGACGACCTCTGCTGAGATGAGGTTCTTCTGGCTTCCGCTATCAACAATAAAATACAACCGGTTCCCCTTCACCAAAATCTGTGAATGGAAAAGGCGCTCCCCCTCCTTAGGATCCTCTGGTTCTTCTTGTTGGATTGTTGCAGTCGCGACAATAGCAGTGGGTTCTGCATCAATTATCTGTCTCTTTTTATTGTTCTCTAAATTGGAGTGCGAGTCGGAGCTCGACTCTGTTTCTTTGAGCTCGACCACCAATGATTGTTTCAAGCGACATTCATCAGTGTTGTGCAAGGGCTTTTGTTGAAGTCGCACCACTTCACAGTGTGCTTCTTCGTCTTCCTATTACCTTTCTTTTCCTGTGGCTTGGACTGGTTGTCTTGAGGTTGATTGTTCTCTGAGTTAAGACTACCTTTACCATACTTTGGTTGTTGTGGATTTGCAGACCCAGATTCGTGCTTGTTCTACTGCTTAAATTTCTACTCGATTTTGACAACATTTCTATAAGAGGCTCCCAATGATGAGATGTCTAGAAACCCCATTTCGGTTTGGATGTATCTGTGTACAGCCCCGCGGTATTTAAGAATCGGATGCCGCTCAGACTCTTTGATACCCAACTTAGTGTGAAGGTATGGAAGCTATTTGTGAACTCTGGCACTGTTTGGTTCCGCTTTTGAGGCAGTGTGGTCCATCTCATGTACTAGTCATCATAGTTTCCCACAGGGTAATATTGCTCCTTGACTGCATCCATAAAAAAATCCCAAGTGGGCTCGACCCCAAATATTCCAGACTCCTCTGTGGAATTTTGCTCCCAGTAAGTTTCCCACCAATGTTTGACATGGGGGAGAGCCTTAAGGAGCGCAAAGGTGATCGTTTCTTTGTCGGAGAAATTGTGAACAAAGAAATAACCTACTAGCAAATTTAACCATTTTTCAAAGCATCCACATCAATATGACCTTCAAATACGGGAATATCAAAATTAACTTGTACCTTGAATGGGGTAACGTCTCCCAAGCGACTGCTTGACGAAGATGCACCTGTTATTGTCGACAATCGTTGAAGGATTTGGGAAAAATTCTCCAACATCTCGTTCCTCTATTGCGCGAGGGCTTCTGCGAGCAAAAACTTGATGGGATATTTTGTTCCTGCGTCTCTCTTTTCTTCTGCCCTGAGAGGCCGCTTGGGATGGCGAGAGCAGTTGTCCTCAAGAGAAACTAGCTCGAGACCCAACTCTCTATACCCTGACCTCGTCGGGGACATGCACTAAGAAACGACAAGGAGTAGCCTGTTCTGATACCACTGATTCGGATTATTTTGAGAACGAAATGAAGACAGAGATATATAAATGAAATATACATAGATATTGCAATAAACACATAAATACAACAATGCACGATTTTGATTAATGAGAGAATGTACAAAAAGTGTAAATAACAGAGTAAATGACTCGCTAGAATGGTGGAAACTTATCTTTGAGAAGAGATGTGATGGCTACACTCATTCACAACCTTTTTAACATAAGAAAATCCAAAACCCTAACCCCGGAAGATGAAACGCCATAAGGTTTGCGAGCCCCGATGGGGGTAGTTGGTACACCAACTTCCCAAGGGCGTAATTTTTGCGCACGATCTCTGTTTGGGGCATTCTATACCTCGTCAGAAAGGCCTAACCGAGGAGTACATATTCAGTTCGACACATACCATGCCTTTGATCTTCGTTTGAGCGTTGTCGTGCCCAAAAAACGTCGTTTAGGGCCTCAAAACGGCTCCGAAGGTTCAAGACCCGAAAAACTGGGTGGAAACCCATGTTTTGAGCCAGTGGAATAGGTGGGTGGCCATCGATTTCCTCCTGGATCTGAGGATCTCCCTATGATTTTAGTAAGGAGGCAAACTTAGAACATCCCTTTTGGGGGTTAAGCATCTAAATGCAATGGGGCCTTAGTGAACCTTACCAACACCTTCCACCCTGAGTGACATAGTTTGAGAAACCTCCTTTGTGCCATTTGATGGGCATGGAGATATATTTGCAGTGTTATTGGAGGGATCTCTACTTGATATACCCTTCTGATGTTTATTTGCAGAGGTCAATGTCCCACCCTCACCTGAGTTTGGGTGCATGAATAGCTCCCTTAGGTTGGTGAAATCCTCCTTTTGAATCCTATATTCTACTATCTCCACAAGGAAGGATTTAACATGGGCAATGAGTTGAAGAGATCTCGATAGACTGACAGATGAGAAGAGTTCAAGCTTGGATTTGAAAGGCTAACTTGTGGAATTGTGTCATGGCTTGCTAAAATCTCATTGCTATTCATGGGATCTCCCATTACTTCTTCATCCGTCTTCGAGAAGATACCATTGGACTTTCCCGTTTCGATATTGTTTGGATCTGCCACAGAGATATGTGATACCTGCTTCTCGATAGATGGGTTGGTTGGAAGGTGATCTCTCTGATTCAAGCTCAATAAATAAGGCACAAGAATTTGAACCTATGTTCGTTGCTGCTTTTTGTAGGCTTCCATGTTCATGGGACAATCTTGAAGGATACATCCAGCTCTATGGAAAAAGCGACAATGGGAACAATTTTTTTTCAAAGTCCAAGATTTGTGCCCATTTCAAATCAATGCACCTCAATGTAACACTATTTGTAGGAGCCCCACACATATCCTTTAAAATTAGTAACCCGAGCATCCCTTCGAGGTTTAGAGTTTGCGTAGTCATGTATTGGAAATATCCAATATCGTCCCCCATGGCCTTTTAGGACTCGGGTGTTCTAGAAGTGTAATGGGAGGCCTAGAAGGCACACCCATAACAAATGATGGACCTTCTTAGTGTATTTGGAGTTGAAATTCTAGTTCCATGGTAGCAAAACCAATCACGAGTCCCTCAAAAGAAAATGGCCTCCCTTCAAGACTGCCTCACTATCCGAAAAAGACTCAAATAAGAAAGAAAATAATCTTTTGTTCCAAGGGGATATGCATATTTTACGTTTTGCCATGTTGAACCAAATTCTTCCTATTTAGGAAAGCAAATCCGTGAGGGGGTTTTTCCCATTGGAGTATCTAATACACAACCCTGTCCATGATCCAAATCACTGGCACTGAAACTTGCTTGTCACTACAACTTACTTGAATACACCTCTTCCTATCTCTTGAACTAGTTGTTAGATTTCAGGGTTACTTCGAAAGTGTTTACACCATGCTTTGGAGGTGCTTCATGTGATGTGGGGTGCATGGTGTCTTGATTACCCTTGGTTGTATTGTGATGGACATAGACATTGGTGATAGCTTGCTCATGGATTGCCATGCTTCGACTTGATGCTTATGTGCCACGCTTCCTTGGAGTGTTGGAGATCGAGATGGCATGATGACATTCTTCTTGATGCACACATGTAGTGGTAGGTTGCTTGCTTGCGTGGATGACTTACCTTGGACGAGGGCATTGAACCCTAAATGGCATGGGGACACTTTGTTGCTTGCGTGGAGGCTTGTACTTGACTTGAAGATGCTCAGGGTGGGGAGTGATTTGTCGAATTTTTCTGACTCATGGTAAACAGATTCTGCACTGTACTCCAATTCCTATAGGAAACTAAAAAACAACACAACTAAGAACCTATCAAAACAACACTGTAATAAATGCTAGAATCTATAAACACATACCGTAGAAAACAATGAACATAATTCAACAAACGACTATCAAAACCTGTCACTGCTTTTATTAATTATGACCATGAAAAAATATGCTACAGGAAAATACCCCTAAACTATTAGCTGCTAGACTTAAGACTCAATGAATGAATCCATACCTCTACCCTCTCTCTTATAGATTTGAGAAGGCCATACTAAGGTTTACAAAAATAGGTTTGCATGTGACTCAAACTTAGAAATAGAATTTGCTTTATCCCAAGTCAAACTTAGAAATAGAATTTACTAAAAATAAAACTAAACTTAATTTTTTATTTTATTGATTCCTTGTCTATAGCTTTAACTAGTGGCGCATGCCTCTAAGATTAGCTGGTGGTGGCACATGCCTTATGTCAAGATAGTTGGCAAGGTCATGCATGCACCCTCTCTATTTTTAACTCACGAGTGATGCGCCTCTTTGAAAACTGTGGTACACCCTCATTAGCTTCTAGAAGACACAATACAGTGTTATTGAATAGGTGCCCAGATTTGCTATCATAGAAGACTGTCTAAGGTACTTTCACTAACATGATTCTATAGGTGGGATGAACCCAGAGGTACACATGGCTTAGGAAGGAGCATTGGAGGCCTTTTGAGGAGCACTGTTGAACCTTTCTTGAGGAGCACTTAGCCTTGGACCCTTGTTTGTTGGACATGCATGCCTTGGAGCTTGACATGTGTCACTTTGAGTTGGAGTGCTTCATATGTGGTCATATCTATTGTTTAGTTAGGTTGATTGTAGTGGACTAGGTCCACTTGTTATTGTTGGCTTCCTTCACCTTTCTTATAAATAAAGGAAGGAGAGAGTCCTTTGAGGTCATATTCATTATTGTTCACTCATGTAATAACATTCTTGTGTTAGAGATGTGAGAGCTAGAGCAATCTAGTCTCTTTGTAGTCTTCTTCATTTGTATTTGTCGCTTTGTCTTGAGCTTTAGGGTTCTTGAGGGAATTCGAGGCAAGACTAGGGTTAAGGTTTTGTCGTAAGAAGACAAGTAAAGCTAGGGTTTGGAATAAACCCTAGAAGAGAAAAGGGAGCACTTGATCTAGTAGTTCTTATGAAAGAACATAACTAGGGTTTTGTGGCATTTGGAAACCCTAGTCCTACTTGGAGTGCTTGATGTGGAGAAGATAGAGGGTGACTATCTTGTACCAAGGCTGTTGGGAGCGCGGAGCGGGAGCGGGAGCAGGAAGCGCAGATTTTCAAAAATCTCTGGGAGCGGGAGTGTTTCGGGAGCGTTTTTTATATAATACATAAAAAATATATATTTTGATGCATATATATATATATATATATATATATATATATATATATATATATATATATATATATATATATATATATATATATATATATA
>ML776556.1:1186293-1205368 GCA_009831015.1 Picea engelmannii | reverse complement strand
GCTCCCTCAAAAACTGGGGAGCGCATATTATAAGGAGGAATCACGCTCCCTAAAAAGTAAAAACGCTCCCGAAGGGGAGCGTTCAGGGAGCGCACTTGGGAGCGCGCTCCCTGAACGCTCCCCTTCGGAGCGCGATTTGGGAGCGGGTTCGAGGGGGGGGGGCGGCGCTCCCCCGCAGCCTTGTGTTGTACACTTGTGTGAAGGAAGTCAAGGTGCCAAGGAGGACTTGCTGGTGTGTTATACTTGCTTGTGGATCCTTGTGGAGCAACCAGCTTTAGTTGGGAGAGATTCCTAGCTAGGAGTTGGTGGCTAGGGTTTTCTATTTTGTTGGATGCCCAATTTTGTTGGAGAGCTTGACTTGTGCCAGCTTGTATTGTGCTGTGATATGTGCTTCATCTTATCTGTATATGTGAAGTGTTCCATCTGTTCAAACTTTCTGTGTTTTCACATTTGTATTTCAGCTTATGTTATCTTCATGATTGAGTAGATTCTCGCGCTGGTTATGCATGCTGATTTGAGATAACATTGAGTTATTTAACACACATCTAGAAGATAAAGGGGCCATTTTACTGCTGTAATTGTCTGCTATAATAAGTTATTTTCAAATATGTAATTTACTTGGGAAGTGTGCCTTAAGGGATGAAACATTGTTGCATTAAAGTATGCTTGATTGGCATTATTTTCTTGGGCTGCCTTGTGATTTGGGTTGAAGAGAAGATAAGTATTTGCTGCTGTAATTTTATATTTCAGATTCAGCCCTAAGGCTGAAAGTTCACAGGGAATAGATTTGGGAAACCTCAAGGTTGAGGTGAGATTTCTGAATTTGCAATAAAAGTTAGATTCTCCAACTTTCTACAGTGGTCACAGATCCTACATTCTGTGCACGAGCCTCTCCTATGGATTTGGACCCCTCAACATCAACTAGGAATAATTAATAGATATAAAAGAGATTGAAAATTTAATTAAAAAATATTAATGCATGCATAACAATGCAAATACAAACAATTAGGGACAAAATATGCAAGATAAATGTTGATTTCTATTGCATGAAAGGGTGCAAATAAGTAATGTTACACTAAGATACATAAACTAAAAGTTCTCAGATACTTTAGTTTCAGTTTCTAATAGATTGAGAAATAACAATATAAACATTGAAGCTATAAGTGGTCTCTTCATTCCAAAAATCATTAATCTCTAATCTAAATGCTCAGTCATCAAGATAATTATAGGTTGATTCCTTGGGAATGTCCTTTGCATCATCCTTTGTTGGTTTTGAACTCCTCTCTTGATGAGCTAACCCATGAAGGCCCTGCTCGTACCTCTCCACCTTTGATGATTAAATGACATCAAGTACATCTAGCTAAATTCATCATATGGTGAAATTAGTGGTTCATTCCCCATGTTTTGATCCAAGGAAGGATCAATCTTCTCCAAAACTATGGGATCAGCATTTGTGATTTAAGGTTAATTGCACCTCAACTGAAGATTGTATTGCATGAATACCGAATCATTTAATCATTGTTCCAAATAGTTTTTTTAATTTGTGTGAATGTGTTGCAACACACTCCAATTGCCCGCACACCTAAAAGTGCTACACATTTGACATAGGATTCCTTACAAAGTTTTGTAAGTCAAGGCAAGAGCTTCCAACTGAGACCTACCAAAGAGGCTCAAAAGACGAGCAAATTATAGATATCAGATTTAGATTAGAGAATTAAATATATAACATAAAGTTGAAAATGAAGATAGCCTACATTGAAGACTTTTCCCACTTTGTCAAATGGCCAACTCTACCAAAATAATCAAACATTGCCCTATAATCATGCATTGGATGGTATCGATGATTCAAATCCTTTTCTTTAGGAATATGGATGATCTTGTCTATGTTGCTCCCCATTTCATCTGACTTTAGGGGGTTCTCCTACACCCCTCTTTTTTCGTGGGGTTACTATCACCGTTGCAATCACTAGCCCCTTTTACCAATTTTTGTCTTTATTGGTCATTAATATAAATTTCAATTTTATTTTCATTTCTATACAATCATATAATCACTAGATGATTTGATTATATCTATTGAAAAGTTAGGTGAATATTGATATTTTGGCTTGTAGAAATACTCAATTGCATGTAGAAGCTAATGGAACTGCTTATTGCATCATGCATCAATAATGTTATTAAGAGGCAAATATTTGATTTTCCATTTCTTGTAAACTATACCTATCGCCACTTTGGCCCAATACACGGCCTTGTAAATATAACCCATTGGGTGTTTGTCACCATCCACTGTTCTCAAGACCACTGTTGAAAATGTTGGCATCGACAAAAAGTCGGTGAGGGTCCAGAAAAAATCATTTCTGTAAAAGTCGGCAAAAAATCAGAAAACCACGACAAACATTAAAAAATAAAAAATACATTCATATTTTTCAAAATTTTAAACATATAAAGCAACAACAACATCAGATAAACACATTGACACATAAATATGGAGAAATCACTGATATATATGTAGTGGATGTCAAATAAAAAATAGTACATTAAAGTCGATACTGAATCCTGAAGGGCCATAAGTTAGAACCAATACAAAATGACATAACATATATAATTATAAATGTATCTCATCATCATGAGGTAGATGTTTGATGTACAATGAAAAATGAAACAAAACTAGTAGCTAGCTATCTAATATCAATGCCCTCTCCCCGTTTTACGGGAAAAGATAATCGGTTGTTTGTCAGGCTTGCCCCTGACAGTAGAAGGCCCTGATTATGACAGTGGACAACGACTGTTGTGTGTAGGATTAGGTGTATCAAGAAGTATATAAGGTTGTGCTGATGCTAGCACATCACCCTCCATGATGTCTTCAAGCCGCTCCTCCTCCTCCTCCCGCTGCTCCTGCTCTTGCTCCTCCGCCTCCCCCTATTGCTCCTATAGGTCCTGCTGTTGTTCGGGTTCCTCCTCTAACCATGCAGGTGCCTCCTCCATTATAGGCATCTTAGCCTCCACCCTCCACTTAGACAATACATCAATATTGTCCAAGGAAATGGCATCCACATCCAGTGTTCTATCCATTTGCTTCAACCATAGTTGGAGATTGTAATGGACATTGAGACGCGAGAACTCCAACCTATAAGAGGGTCATAAATTTTTTAATGAGTTTTAACTTTTGAGGATCATAATATATTAGAGGGTCATAGACTCATACATTACAATAAATGTAATTGCTCATAAGTTCTAACCGGGTGTGTTTCATTGAGTGTATTTTTTCAAATACCTTCAATTGCGCTCACATCCCGAAGAGGTATAGGTTTGACTCAAGATTTAGATGGAAAATCTCTGTAAATTTGGTGTCCTTGCACCATAGTTTTGTCACCAAACATCTACAACAAATAAGAAAGAAAGAGAACATAAAGAAAAATAGTTAAACTTTAAAATAAATTTTAAAACACATAATAGAAATTTGAATTTTGAATTTAAAAAACATAAAGTTATAAGTTGAACTATCTTCTAAATTCTAATGACTTATGTGGCATCAAAACGGTCCTTGCAACAATAACATCTTAATAGCCAAATAGTCTGGTACCATCCCGATACATCTCTATCTCGCGATTAATTTCGAGGTGAATCACGACATCAGGTACCATCCTCTGAAGACAAGTATGGAGCCCTTCCATCACCTCACCATCAAAATCAAAGTTGCATTTGTAGGAAAATGCGAGGTTGAGGAAAACTGCTGCTGCATGAATGGGTTGATAGAGCACCCCAGTCCATCGAGTATCAATCAAATCCCATAATAGCATTTGTCTACGAAACCCGTGGCTACACTTGCCCACATAATAAGCCCGGATAGCTTCTTTGGCCCTATCCATGACCTCATACAAATAGCCCATTGTGGGCTCATCGCTATCAACCAAGCTCAAAACCTTTACCAAAGGTTTACTCATTGAGAACACCTCTACCACTCTTTCTCTGAAGGAGTCGTCGTACACCAATCTGGCAATGGCTTTCCCATCCTCTCTCTTGCTATATGTAGAATCCCGCTACTCACCACAAACAAACATTTGCTTCAACTCAATCTGACATCGAAGCAAAGACTGAAGATAAATGAAGTTGGTGGCAAAATAAGTGATTGCAGGACGCCACAACTCCCTGTTTTTTGGTTTGTTTTCTCATGAGGCTAAGAACGAAAGTATGGTTATATATGAACTTGGGGACGCTCCTAGCTTGATCAATCACCTTCTTGATGGAGGTTTTCCCTATATCCTCGAGCATCAAATCAATATAGTGTGCATCACATGGAGTCCACAACAATGAATTGTACCTCTCCATAAGCAACCTACCAATAACCACATAATTAGCTGCATTATCTGTTATGATTTGCACCACATTATGCAAACCGATCTCCTGGATGAATGCATCCATCAACTCACACAACAATGTTGCATCTTTCACATTTGTCGATGCATCCATTGATTTGATAAACATGGTACCTCTAGGACAATGTACCAAGAAATTGAGAAGGGACCTACCCTTCCTATCTGTCGAGCCATCAGACATCACTGTGCATCTAGAGATATCCCATGACTGCTTGGACTCCGCCAATCTAGAGTTGATGTCCTTCTTTCTGCTTGAAGTATTGGCCCCAACAACTCCTCAAAGGTAGGGCTTTTATAACTTGGGCCAACAACAAAAATGACATCACACATCGACTGCCAAAATGGATTTTTCTTGGTGATGCTGAGAGGTATGCCACTCCAGAAAAGACACCTCCCCACAACCCTGTCGGCTTCTTTCTTCTCCCTTTTCTTCAACACTGACTTGATGGAAGGTTGTGCTCCAGAGGTGGTTTGTGGAACAAAAAGAGATGTGGACCTCCTGGTAGCTGAATCTGTGGAGCCCCTTGTTGGACAACTGAGAGGGGGGGGTGAATCAGTTGTTACCGTGCTTAAACAATTATGCTTCTTTTAAATTCTTTACAAGGCACTCAATGATGATCACAATAATGCAGAGAAATAAGTAATGGCACATTCAACATTAGTCACATATATGAGATACACAGAGACAAATATTTCCCGAGGAAACCCATAAAGGGTAAAGACCTCTTCTTCTTTATATGATAAGTATTATTTACATTTTTTACATTATCATACATATGAGCACCAACTCATTGTGAAGCTACAACCTCTGTTTTTGCAAGCTGCAACTTGCTGAGAGCACCAACTCTCTGTTTTCTCTAGCACCCACTAGAAGGAAGCACCAACTCCCTGGTTTCTCTAGCACCAACTAGAAGGAAGCACCAACTCCTTGTGTTCAAGCACCCACTTGAACCTCTGAGGACACCAGTCCTCCCTAGCACCTCCCTACCACCCTTGATTATCAATATGTGTTACTGAAACTTATTACAGTGATATAGTGTTCAACAACAACTTACCAGTCTCATCACTGTTCTGCAAGATTTCGCTGCTCTGTCTTCCTCACTGTCTTTCTACACGCTTCTCTTGCACTTTTCTGTTCTTCTGCCTCTTGTCTTTCTGCACCATTCCGATTCGATGCACCTTTTGTCTTCTGTCACTTTCAGCTACTGCACTCCACTTCCTTCTTCACAGATGCATCCCTCACCACAGCAACAACACCGAATCTCTTCTTTGTCCCCTATTCTTATACTCCCCATGCATCTTGTGCATTCACTGTATGCAGTGGTTCTGCATGGTCTGCATGTCGTTTCCTCTGCCTGTTCATCATGGCAACTCTTCAGCTTCTTTGGCTGTTAAAACCACGCGTCCAACATCACTGGGTGTTACGCTGAGATTCCTCAGCCTCTCTGGCAGATGAGACTCCTCGTCTTCTTTGGCACAGTTGAGATTAACCTCTCTGTTGCAGTCACAGTCTTTAAACGCTCTTCCAGCTATCAATCGCCTCTATGGCCAGTCCTCATTCCACTGGAAGGTTCCCTTAGACTCTTCTGCTCCTCTGGCAGTTACACAGAAGTCTTTGCCACACCTCTGGCAGAAACCATCAGTAGTTTCTTTGCAGTTACAATGCGAACCTTGAAATAGAGCCCAACTATGCTAGTTCCTTCCTCTTCCATGACTATCGGCGGTGACCACCAGCTATATAGACATTTCATCATTTCGGCATTTCGGCATTCAACATTCGTGTGACCAAGTGTCTCGACACTCCCAGTCGCGATCCTCGAAACTCCGAAAAGGAGCTTGTCTGCACTAGCTCCTTCCCCCATATTCCGCCGATGTGACCACAGGCGGTGACCATCAGTTAGTTTGAAACTGCATTTCGCTTTTCGGGGATTCTCCAGTTAGTCCCTTGACTCCTCCAACTCACGATCCCCGAAATGGGGTTTAGCACGGACTAGCTCCTTCCTCGATATGACCATGGCCAAGATCAACAACTTATCCATAAAGTGCTTTTCGCGATTTCGCATTTCGACACTTCGGTGTTCCTGTGGTGAAGTGTTCTTGACACCTCCAAGTTCTGGTATCCGAAACTTTGAAATGGAGTCGGATCAACGGTCCGGTACTCCAGCGTTTCTAAATTCGGCGAATCGCATTTCGCGACTTCGGGTTTCGTGATTTCAGGACTCCTGTGATGCAGTGTCCTGACTCTTGACCTCTCAACCTCCCGGTATCTGAAACTCCGGTGTGGAGTCTTTTATCATTTCGCGACTTCGGGACTCTTTATGATGAGAGTCTCTGTCATTTCCATCTCCCGGTATCTGAAATCCCGGTATCGAATACTTCGAGTGATGCGCCTTATTCGAGTTTTCGGGATTTCGGCACTTCGGGACTCCTGATGACGAGAGTCTCAACTCTTGACTTCTCCATCTCCCGGTATTCAAAACTCCGAGTGGTGCGCTTGTTTCGGGTTTTCGGGATTTCGCATTTCACGACTTCGCGAGTTGAAAGGTTGGAGCATTTCATTCCTTTGACTTTTCAGTCAGCGAAAGCATGATCTTTCGCCACGTCTTCTTCTTGGATCGACGGTCCCGATTTGTCCTTGATCCAACGGTTCAGGTTATATTGTGATTTCACATTTCGCGACTTCGGGACTCCTATAGTGGGAGTTCTTGACATCTCCAACTCCCGGTAGTCGAAACTCCGAAATGGAGTTTGACCAACACTTCGATCTTGCCATTCGATCATCGTTGCGCTGCTGGTCTTCCTTGCCTGCTTGTTTGCCATCAAATGAACAAGCACACCTTCGCATTGCGTTCGACTCTGCGCTAATTCTTCCTGAGCTTACTGTGTCCCTAATTTTCCATCGATGCATACTGTGATCTTGCCATCAATGTCAAGAATACTTTCCCTGTTAAACATGCCAACAGCCCTCCCACTACACTGTTCCTCTGGGGAAGATGTCGTTGAACTTCTGACTAAAAGTTTGACCCTCTTTGCGGCTGTAACTTAACAAATTCATCATTGGATATGAAAACACTCTCCTCTCTCAAAAACTTTGCACCATAATCTAAGTCTGTACCATCCATAAAGCCTCAATTAATTGGTTTGTACATAGCAAACCGTCTGCACCCAGATCTTCCCTGCATGACGTAGACTAACAACTTCGCATAGACTAATCACTAGTAAGAGAAATGGGAACCTCATTGAAATATAGGCTGATGTCGTACTCCATTAACGGAAACCAATAAAACCTCCCTTGCTTCTGACTTAAATGTCACCATAGGGCTTGATGAAACCAACGGATCGGGACCAAAACTAAACCCAAAGAGCATTGAAAAAAGGGAGGAAACATGTGATCCAACTGGCAAGGGGCCATACCAGCATCGCCATCCGCCTCATGCAGACCAGAGCCAAACTTCCCTACCTAGGGTTTTCTTGGAAAAGATTGATCTTAGCAAGGGTTGAAGTGTTTACAGTAACTACATGAACAACTTTGTGGGATTTGTAGACCAACTTTGGATGGTTTAGATACACATCAAGCTGGAAAATTTCGTTCATTGAATTTGTGGAAGTGATGTCACTGTGGGCAGATTGATTGCAGAACTCTCGATGAACATCCCAATGACATCTCGAGATCGATAACCATTCAAGAGATTGTCTTAAGTTAATAATATTGACTGTCCGGACTTTTCCATGGGAACTGATCGTATGTGAAGTTGAAGCCAACACAATTGCAGTTGTTGGCACATGTGGTTTCACACTCATTCAATGTCCTTGGTAATTTACAAACTCTAGGTTATGAATTTACTTTCTAGATTTAGACCTTTTAGTACTACAGTTCATAGAGCCTTCTTTGAAGTCGGATTTCATGAAATTAATCCCTCTACTTATGGCGATACCGCTTGTGGTGTTTGTTATCCCCATTTTGTGGATCACTAAGGAGATTATGTCTTAAGGCCCTCAGGTTGCTAATATGGAGTGTCGAGAGACTACTTGACCAACAATATCCACTTGCATAGATGGAGACCCTTCTCACCACCACAAAGGTCATAGATTTTCAAATGGCATCCACCACACTAGTTGGCTTCCAAGAGGCACTGCGCCTTGCTCCATGAGGTACAAGTTAGGTATTATGGTGAGTGTCATTTCAATATTTGAGGCATTTGAGTATGTCGTATCTTAGACTGCTTTAAATTTCATGAAACATGCTTGGACATTATGCCTTTTGCCCTGCTTCACCTTGGTGGTTGACATTGTGCCATAATAAGCGGTCTTCCTTGGGAATGGGTTTGCTACTAGGAACTCCCTTGAAGAGCCATCATATCCTTCCCGACCATACTTACCACTTTTCATCACTTAAACCCCCCATGTCCTTATCTCTTGGGATTTTAGGGTGTATTGACCCAAGAAGGGGTTGTCCCTCATTCTATGGGAAGAAGGGGTTGAAGGTCCAGAGGGATTGTTGTTGGGTAAAAGATAAAAGCCTATATATAAATCTTCCAGATGCTTCGCCCAGGGATCCCCCAAGAAAGAAATGAAACACTTATCTATAAGAAAAAGGGGGACCCACAAGAATAATGATAGAATGCTTATGGGGTTAGTTGAAGGATAGGAGGTCTCATTACAAGACGACCTATCATGATCATGGGTATCTAGTGGTATGACACTACCATCATCTGGCCACCAAGCCAGGGTAGTGGCTCTTAGTTGCACAACTGAGAGAAAGGGGGTCTCATCACGAGTCAACCTTCTCATTTCCGCAAGGTATTTGTGAGTGACACTGTCATTATCTGGACACCACGCTGGGACATTGGCCTTCAACTCGTCCTTAAAACATGAAAGAAACAAAGAATGGCAAAATGATGGGCTTGGAAAAATTGCATTTGCAAACGAAGGTGCCACGCACCCTCTACAAAGGCACCCATGAATGAGACACTACAACCTCTTGTATGTCATGAACCCCATTCCAATTGAGTCTTTATCCTTAACCACTTCATCCACTTTACATGGCTTAGAGAGGGATCACTTGGGAAACACTCTTTGACCTAGGGAAGATCTACCCAATAGGACACCTTGTCAACCCTCCAGGCTCCCATATCCAAGCTTGGCAAGTCGCATAATGTCTTTGAGCACTTACTTGTTTGACATGGTAGTCTTTGATGCACATGCTTAGGTGGCTCATTATTGATTCGATTTACTCATCATGATATTTTGACTTGAGATCCTTGGAGGGCATGCTTATTTGTCTTTGCGGGACCTAGTTGGTGGACAATTTTGGAGGAACAAGCCTAGCTTGGGCTTCCATGGGGATTGAAGCCCACAGGTTGGATGCCAAGGGCCCACATGCCAGATGAGAGAGACATACCTTCGGAGGACTAGAAGACATGGTGGACGATATGACCTAGCCCTCACATGCCAAACGTTTTTCCTAGGAGAGATAAAACATCACCTTTGGAGGCATGATGTCATCTAGGAGGGCTAGGGTTTGGTGGTGAGTTATTATTCATTGACACTCGAACGTTTTGAGGAGAATGAGACTTTGACCATGAAGAAATGACTTAGATGATTGACATGTGGCTTCAGGAAGCCTAACTACACTTTTCCAACACCAACGACTTGCTCCTAGTGTCAAAACGTCCTCTAAAGGGGTGATGTCACCTTAAATTAGGGTTTCTTTTTGTGTAAAAGTAAAATTAAAAGTGAATTGTTTAATATTATTTGTGTAAAGGGGCAAGATTAGGGTTGTTGACCCATAGTCTTGTGGTTTACCCTAAAATTATGTGGACAAACTATCTTAGTGACATTTTGCATAAATAGAGATCATAATATCTCATTTCATAATACAACTCTCCCATTGTAAGAAATATTGGACTGAAATTTTCGCTATCTTTGGCTAGTTACTCTCTTGTGCTCTTGTTTATGGCTATCTCTTTGGTTATTGGTTGATGGAAGTGATGCGCTAACCTTGGAAGGCTTTTCTCTAGCTATTGTGGTGGTTTGACTTAGTTTTTTCCTTGAATTGGTAAGACTTTTTACATTGTGCTATCATTTGTTATTCAAGTCAAGGTTATTTGCTAGAGCTAGGTGGGAAGTACAAGGGTATACACCCCCACCTTAGTCTCCATCATTTTATGCTTACATTTTATTTGTTTAACAAGGGTTTGCTAAGAAAAGTATAAGGGTATACACCCACTTAGCCTAAACCCTAGCTAGAGATACTGGCCTTGGGTAGTAAGAGGATTTACACCCTCAAGGAGGTAGTACCTCTAGCTCTTTCTTTGCTTGACTCCATTTACCCAATTATTAAAGGAACTAGTCATTTACTTGTTGCATTGGAGAAACAAATTGCTGCCTTGGTAAATGTGATTTTTTCAAGTCTTAAAGTTGTCTCTTGGGGAAAGTGTTCCTTGAGCCTTTGTCTCCCTTGCCTCATTGAGGCGTTCCCTTTCAACCACAAATTCTTGCCGCTGTTTCAAAACTAACCTATAACCAATAGAGTTGCAGAGAACTAACCCTCTAATGCTTAATAACTCCTAAACTAACCCTAGGATTTATCCCTAACTTTGCCCTAACTCTCTACTAACCCTAGCACACCTATTGGGCTAGTTAGAAGTGGTTTCTAGTGGCTGATTTTTCTGCTGTTAAGCTTGGTTTGCTATAGCCATAAGGATGATAATATTACTGCAACAACCTTTTGTTTCAACCTTGCTTTTTGTGCTAAAGTTATTACTTAATCATTGATGAGTTGAGCTAGCTTTCACTAGTTTCCCTCTTGTTTATTTTATCATATGCTTAGCAGTTATATTGCAGCCTCTGCTATCTTTATTGAGCTGATATATATCATTTTCTTTTGCTGCAATTAGGGACAACAAGCTTAACTTGCTTGTCCAACTAACATATTGCAAGTATCCTTGGCTTTTATTGTGTCTTGGGCAGGTACTGTTGATATTATGGTAGCTGCGGGAGGTATCAACTTTCATGTGTAACCTCTGACTAGAGTAGAATATTCCGGAAGCCATAGAAACCCTAAACAGATGTGTGAGAACCCTAGAAGACAAGTCGAATCAATAAAATAAATAATATTAAAGTATTACTCTCCAAAAAGGAGAAGTTGACCTAGACAGTTGACAAGGAGCACTATAAATAGAGTGCACTTGAGTTCATTTGGATACACATACTCTCACTCAAGATAAGTAGTGCGCAAGTCTAGAGGAAGGAGTGCAACTGCAACGACTGTAGTTGGGTATTGGTCTTGGTCTATGGTTTTGGGATTCTCTGCTTGGTGCGCTATCTTTGGAGAAAGGTGCACTATCTTGGTTACCTTGGTTCTAGTGCTGCTTCCAGAATTATTCTATCTGTCAAAGGTCACGGTGCTCTGGGGTGGCTGCGTGCCTATGGTTGGGTGACAATATTGAGATATTGTCTATGATTAAACGAGCACATCGAATATTTTAACAGGTTATCGGCCCACACTATCTTCAGAACAATCTAACCACTGGAAGATAGATCAACAGTTCCTTTGTCAAGCTCGTTGTGGCACCAGTTGCAGTTGCAACTAGGGTTTCTGATTTTGCAGCTGCATCAAACCCTAACCTAACTCTTTGGGAACTTCAAGTGAAACGTTTGGCATTATTCTTGGACATTCTAGTGTGCCTTATCCTAGCGCACCTCTTGATACCTTTAGTTAGCAAAAACGTCAAGGTTGAATTTTTGGGTGAAAGTCAAAGTCAGAGGCAATCATGACTTACTCCATGAAGTCAGAGAACAAGCTAGAAGGAGATTCACACTTCAGAGTATGGAAGACAAAGATTGACCTCATTTTGGCCAAGAACAAATTTCTAGATATCGTGAAGGGCAAGATCGTGGAACCACAGTTTGAGGCAGGAAATGAAAATGAACCTTAGAATGTTGCAGCAATGGAGAAGTTCAAGTACAATGACATCAATGCTATGAGTATCATTGTGGATTTTGTCAAAGATCACTTGATACCCTACATATCCAATCTTAACTCATCCAAGAAGATGTATGATGCCCTAACTAACCTTTTTGCAGTCAGAAATATTGGACAAGTGATGAGTTTGAAGAATGAGCTTCGTGATACAAAGATGACTAAGGATGACACTGTAGCCTCATACTTTGTGAGGATTTCTCAGTTGAGAGATCAACTACAAGCTATTGAAGAAGTTATTCTAGAAAAGGAAATTGTGAATATATCACTTAATGGTCTTTCTAGATCATGGGATGCATGGATTTGCTGCAAGCATGAATGCAAGAAAGGAGTTTCCAACGTTGGAAGAACTTTGGACCTGTTGCGCACAAGAAGAGACAAGGATAAACTCAAACGAAAGATCTCAAAAGGAAGAGGATGCTTAAGCCTATGCAACAAAGTTCAGGAGGCATGGAGGTAAGAAAAGATTTAACTCAAGAAAGAAATTCAATCATAAGAAAGATATGTCAAGGGTACAATATTTTGGATGCCATGAATATGGCCACTACAAAAAGCATTGTCCTAAACTAGCAAAGAAGAGAAAGGAAAGACACCATGCGTCAGTTGCCAATGATGAAGAACCTTCAAAGGAAACCAAGCATGAAGAAACAAATTTCTTCTACTACTCAGCTCTTACAGTATCTTTTGAAGACGACATATGGCTGGTTGATAGTGGAGCTTCAAGACATATGACAGGTGATCATGAAAAACTCTCAAGCATGAAGGAAAAGGAAACATCTCATTAAATGGAACTTGGAGACAAGAACTCTTATGCAGTCAAGGGAATTGGAAAAACTTCTATCAAAATGGAATCAGGTAACAATGTTCATCTTAGCAATGTTTTATATGTTCCTGGTTTGAAAAAGAAGTTAGTATCTATTTCTTGCTTGGAGGACAAAGGAGATATAATAGCCTTTGTCGATGGAAAAGTTCTTGTATGGTCTAAAGATTCAAAAATAGAAGATGCTAGTCATTGGGATTCGTGAAGGAAGATTGTATAAACTCCTAGGTCAGAATGCTCAAGCTCTTGTACACGATGAACTCAATCCTAGTGAGTTATGGCATAGAAGGTATGCTCACCTTCGTTATCAAGCATTGCCATCTCTAAAGCAGATGGTTGTAGGCATAACATAACCACAATTAGTACACGAAGGTGTTTGCAGAGGATGTGCACTTGGAAAGAATATTAAGAAGCCATTTCCAAGCAGTGAGAATAGATCCAAGGAGATCTTGGATCTGATACACTCAGATGTATGTGGTCCTATACCAGTGAAGTCCCTAGGAGGCTCTCTTTACTATGTGACATTCATAGATGACTTCTCAAGAAAGACCTGGATGTATCTATTAAAGATGAAAGATGAAGGATTTGGCAAGTTCCAAGAATTTAAAGTTGAAGTGGGAAACTTAATAGATAAGAAGATCAAGACTCTAAAATCTGATAATGGAGGAGAATACATCTCCAAGGAGCTCGTTGCCTTTTGTAAAGCAGTTAGGATTAGGAGGGAGCTAATTGTCCCACATAATCCTCAACATAATGGTGTGGCAGAAAGAAAGAATTGATCCATTGAAGAATCTGTTAAGGCAATGATGAATGACCAGAATCTATCCATGTTTCTATGGGGAGAAGCAACTATGACAATCGTATATATTCAGAATATAAGTCCTCATCGTATATTGAAGAACATGACTCCAGAAGAATCCTTCTCCGGAAAGAAGCCAAGCATGGAACACTTAAGGATCTTTGGTTGTCTTGTCTATATCCATGTTCCCAAGGACAAAAGGAAGAAGTTGGAACCTTCAGGAAAGAAGGGCATACTTGTTGGATATAGTGAGACATCAAAAGCTTACAAAATCTATGTCCCAGGTCAACAGAAGGTTGAAATCAATAGGGACGTGAATTTTGTTGAGAAGATTGCCTTCAGGAAATCTATAGAAGATTCCATGGACTCCAACGATGAAGAGGAACATGAAGATTCTGAGGAAGAGAGTACATGTTCACCAAAACATCCCAACGAAGAACTAGATCAACCACTTGAACCTGTAGAACCAATTGTTGTACCCAAGAACAAAAAACGACCAGCATGGCTAGAATTCACCTTACAGACCTTACAGGAAGAAGAAAGACGTAAAGCTCCCAGTGGCACCTTCAGGGAAAACAAAAGGCCCAAAAAATTCTCTAGTTATGCGACACTCATGACAAGTCTTGTCAATGCAGAACCTTCCACCTTTGAAGAAGCAGTCAAGAAGAAAGAATAGAAGGAAGCTACGATGGAAGAATATCAATCCATCATGAAAAATGATGTATGGGAAATTGTGCCTAGACCTGAAGGAAAGTCTGTAGTAACTTCAAAATGGGTTTACAAGATAAAGCATGCAGTAGATGAGAGTATCGATAAATACAAGGCAAGATTCATAGCTAGAGGGTTCTCCCAGCAAGAGGGAAAAGACTATGATGAGACATTTGCTCCAGTTGCCAGATATACCTCTATTAGAGCCATCATACCTCTTGCAGCAACTATGGGTTGGAGTTTACATCAGATGGATGTAAAGACTGCTTTTCTCAATGGAGTAATTGAGGAAGAAGTATATATAGAGAAACCTCAAGGTTTTAAGGTACACCCGAGAGAAACCCATGTATGCAGATTAAAGAAGGCCTTGTATGGACTCAAACAAGCTCCAAGAGCTTGCTATGCACGAATTGACAGTTACTTGAGACTTGGATTTTCCAGGAGCTATGCTGATCCAAACCTTTATTACAAGGTTGTGAATGACGCACCTGTGATCCTGCTATTATATGTTGATGATTTGTTTCTAACAGGCGTAGAGCCTCTCATTATTCAGTGTAAGAGAGAGTTAGCCTCTGAATTCGATATGAAGGATCTTGGTATCATGCATTATTATTTGGGACTAGAAGTATGGCAGAAGCGTGGTGAAATCTTCCTATGACAAGGGAAGTATGTTGTAAAGATCCTTCAGAAGTTTGGGATGATGGATTGCAAATCCATGGCAACTCCCATGGTGATAGATCTGAGGAAGTTGAGAGACTCTGATTCTGATCCAGTAGACTCGTCGTTGTGCCGACAATTGATTGGCTCATTGATGTATTTGGTTAATACTCGACCGGACATTTGCTTTGTTGTGAACACGTTGAGCCAGTTCCAGGTGGAACCTAGACATGAGCATTGGATAGCTACAAATCACATTTTGAGATATCTTCGTGGGACGCTAAATTATGGTTTGAGATATGCCTCAAACAGTGACATACAACTGCATGGATTTACTGATTGAGATTGGGCAGGGAGTGCAGATGACAGAAAGAGTACTTCTGATATATGTTTCAGTTTGGGCTCTGCTATGATATCATGGGTTAGCAGGAAACAAAAGTCTATTGCACTCAAAACTGCAGAAGTAGAGTATATTGCAGCTTGTGATGCTTGTACGGAAGCAATATGGCTCCGTAAGCTAGTTTATGGACTATTTGATCAGGTGTTGGATTCGACTGTGATATATTGTGATAATCAGAGCTATGTGAAACTTTCAGAGAATCCCGTGTTCCATGACAAGTCGAAGCACATTGATATCAAGTACTATTTTATCCGTGATAAAGTCCAGAAGGGAGAAGTGATTCTCCAGTACATCTCCACCGATGAGCAGACAACTGATATTTGAAAAATCCTCCGTTCAAGAAAATTTTTACATACTTGAGGGACAAGCTGGGACATGTGGAGATTGCTTCCTTGGTTGAGAGGGAGTGCTGATCTGTATCATGTTAGTACAACTTAGATATGATACAAATGTCTTGAGACGCATCATGCTAGTACAACTTAGAGATGATGCATATGCCTGAGTCACATCATGCTAGTACAACTTAGATATGATGCAGTAGCATCATGCTAGTACAACTTAGAGATGATGTAGATGACTCACATCATGCCAGTACAACTTAGAGATGGTGCATTGAAACCATGCTAGTATGGCTTAGAGATGATGTAGAGATTTTGATCTACGTCATGCCAATACAACTTAGATATGATGCATTCGCATCATGCTAGTATGAATTAGAGATGATGTAGATGATACTCCACATCATGCCAATATAGCTTAGATATGATGCATTCACATCATGCTAGTACGACTTAGAGATGATGTAGATGATACTCCACATCATGCCAGTATAACTTAGATATGATGTAGATGATACTCCACATCATGCCATTACAACTTAGATATGATGCATTCACATCACGCTAGTACGACTTAGAGATGATACAATGGAGAGGATGGTTCTTGTAGCCCATTGCAGGGAATTCAACATCTGTTGGGACAATTGTAATGTCCCTTTCCAAATAGGAGCTCCAAAGAGAAGGCTTAATAGTCTAAACCGCCTCGTTAGACTATATCCAGGGCCAAAGAGGAGTAAACAAGGTTACTAGAGGTCACTCTAGTCACAGGTGTTATATTCGGAAAGTGACATTGAGCTAAAAAGGGTTAAAAACGCTTTTAAGTCATTATGAGCTAAAAAGGGTTAAAAACGCTTTTAAGTCATTATGAACTAAAAATAGCAGTCAACAGTGAATTAGGGTTTCAACAGTGATTTAGGGTTTTGGAAGTCAACAGTGAATTAGGGTTTTAGCATGATTTAGGGTTTTAGAAAGCTATAAAGGAAGGGTCAACAACCTAATTCATTATTATGCAGATTATGACTTGTCATTGAGGAGAAGAGGCGCATCTCAAGAGAGATAGTTCAGTGGATTCCAGGAGGAAGACACCAGTTGGCTAATTTCAGTGTTGAGAGACACACCCTAGTCACCGGGAAGATCATTCAGGTCTGCCATCATTCTTCAGCAGCAGTTACACAGTGTTCAGCAACAAGGGCGCAGCTTCTGAGAGGGTTTTTAGTCGACTTATCCCATCCAGGGAGAATTCTGAGATTTCCCTCCGAACCATTTGAGAGGAGGGCAAGGCGCATCTTTTTCCTGGTTCCTCATTAGATTTCGACAGAGGAAACAACCGGGACGCATTTTCCAGACTTGGACGTGCGACACTTTTGGCGGGCGCATTTGGGGTTCTAGAGCGAGCATCAGACCAGACTCAGGGAAACCCTTCCGACCCATTTCCCAGTAGACCAAGGCGATCGTTTTGAGACATATCTCGTCTGATTCCGACGGTGGAATCACTAGGACGCATTTTGCCAGAAGAAGAGGGGCGCATTCCCCCAGGGGTATCCATCTGGGGTCCAGATTCATCAGCAGAGGGGTCCGACAGATACCAGTACTGAGGACTAGAGCAGGGCGCATCATTTGGGACAGTTTCTAGGCCATTTCGAGAAGTATAGCTCCCAGGGCGAACTTTCCAGACTTCCAGCAGTTACCGTCAGAGCTGCCATAGTCCCAACGCATCCATTGATTCCACGGTGCTCCCATATTCCGGGTATTATCTTTTAGTTGCTTATTTGTATTCCGGCTAAGATCCTTTGTCTGTTGATCTAGTTGAGTATTGTCAGTTTATTCAGCCGCATTCAACCATTTTGTAATCCACACATTAGTAGTGTTTCCTAGACTAGCCAAGTCAGGAACATTACAGTGGTATCAAAGCTTTAGTCCTGCCAGCCCGTGACTAAATACAATGAGTGCAACAGAAGACCCAGAGGGTCGTGAACACGTAGGTGACGCATATGTCACTTACAACAGTCATAAGGAAAGAAGGCATAGGCCTGATTTTCCCCCTTTTCCTCCTAGCTCAGAGGAAGAGGAAGATGCACATAGAGAAGCAGAGAGAAGGGCAGAGCGTGAGGCTGAGCGCGAGGCAGAGAGGATGTTAGGAGACAGATATGAGCGACCAGAGGGCAGTGGCAAGGCCCCCGTAGATCCAGGGACAACTTTCATGCAGGTTATCAATGATATGTTAGCTAGTCAACAGACCATGTCTCAGTCCTTGGCACAGGTGGTTGATAGATTGGCTATAGTGGGCACCCCAGACACACAAGTCCCGCATGCAGCACAGGGGAACGCAGGAGTAGGCAGTAGACCCCAGTCACCCTCTCGCACATACACCTCTGCGAGTAGGATTCCCAGACCCTTGTTTCGTAGTTTCCAGAGGGCACCCTCGGTAGCAACATCGTCACCGATAGCACAAAGGCCACCCACTCATGTAGACGACATTGCAAAGTATAGGAGGGAGTACGCAGCATTGGGTCGTGACTTCCATCAGGACATGACCTTAGTCGAGTACTGTGGACTCAGACTCAGGAACCGCCCCAGAGAGCCGCAGAGGGGAGGACCACAACAACAACAAGGGCATAACCTCGATTTCATCCGAAAAGTTGGGAAACTCACCATCCCTTCTTTCGACGGATCATCCAAATACATCAACCAGAGCTTGGGTACAGAAGCTAGACACGTATTACAAGCTCAACCAGATGATCGAGACAGAGGCCATCAGTTTCGCGACCTTACACTTGGAGGGTGAGGCACACGAGTGGTGGTATCATGGACTGGTGACATTGGGTCACAGTCGCATCACCTTCTATAGGGAGTTTACAGATAGGCTCATGGACAGGTTTGACAGGAAGCATCTCGAGATACACTTCAGGGATCTAGCCCAGTTGAGACAAAATGGCATAGCAGAGGCGTTCATCACAAAGTTTTAGCGGGTAGCCGTGGCAGTGACAGATATATCA
>ML776556.1:1163670-1181583 GCA_009831015.1 Picea engelmannii | reverse complement strand
CATCTTATACATCTTATATATGAGTTCTCTTTTCATATTTATGTGGAAATGCATTTATTTGATGTTGTTGATGCTTTAGATATTTAAAAAATTGAAAAAAAAATGAATATTTTTGTATTTTTTTCGTTCTTACGACATTTTCCAATATTTACCGATATTTTCCCCGATATTGCCGATATTTTCGTTTTCGGACCCTCGGCGATATTTTGCCGCTGCCGATGTTGGTAACACTGGTCTAAACCACCCCATTAGACTATAGCCAGGGCCAAAGAGGGGTAAACAGGGTTACTAGAGGTTACTCCAGTCACAAGTGTTATATTTGGAAAGTGACATTGAGCTAAAAAGGGTTAAAAACGCTTTTAAGTCATTATGAGCTAAAAAGGGTTAAAAACGCTTTTAAGTCATTATGAGCTAAAAAGGGTTAAAAACGCTTTTAAGTCATTATGAGCTAACAATAACAGTCAATAGTGAATTAGGGTTTCAACAGTGATTTAGGGTTTTGGAAGTCAATAGTGAATTAGGGTTTCAACATGATTTAGGGTTTTGGAAAGCTATAAAGGAAGGGTCAACAACCTAATTCATTATTATGCAGATTATGACTTGTCATTGAGGAGAAGAGGCGCATCTCATGAGAGATAGTTTAGTGGATTCTAGGAGGAAGACACTAGTTGGCTGATTTCGGTGTTGGGAGACACACCCTAGTCACCGTGAAGATCATTAAGGTCTTCCATCATTCTTCAGCAGCAGTTACACAGTGTTCAACAGCAAGGGCGCAGCTTCTGAGAGGGTTTTTCGTCGACTTATCCCATCCAGGGAGAATTCTGAGATTTCCCTCCGACCCATTTGAGAGGAGGGCAAGGCGCATCTTTTGCCTAGTTCCTCATCAGATTTCGACGGAGGAATCAGTTGGGACGCATTTTCCAGACTTGGACGTGTGATAGTTTTGGCGGGCGCATTTGGGGTTCTAGAGCAAGCATCAGACCAGACTCAGGGAAACCCTTCTGACCCATTTCCCAGTAGACCAAGGCGGTCGTTTTGTGACATATCTCGTCCGATTTCGACGGTGGAATCACTAGGATGCATTTTTCCAGAAGAAGAGGGGCGCATTCCCCCAGGGGTATCCATCTGGGGTCCAGATTCATCAGCAGAGGGGTTCGACAGATACCAGTACTGAGGACTAGCGAAGGGCGCATCATTTGGGACAGTTTCCAGGCCATTCCGAGAAGTATAGCTCCCAGGGCAAACTTTCCAGACTTCCAGCAGTTACCGTCAGCGCTGCCATAGTCCCAGCGCATCCATTGATTCCGCAGTGCTCCTATATTCCGGGTATTATCTTTTAGTTGCTTATTTGTATTCCGGCTAAGATCCTTTGTCTGTTGATCTAGTCGAGTATTGTCAGTTTATTCAGCCGCATTCAGCCATTTTGTAATCCACAGAGATATCATAATACAAACTTTGCAGTCCTTTATCGCGTTTATTATTTGTATGATCATTTATATGTTGTAGACCATTGATCCTACACACACATTAGTAGTGTTTCCTAGACTAGCCAAGTCAGGAACATTACAACAATCATTCTTCTAGGACGTATGTTCGGATTAGAAGAATGGTCCTTGTATCACTCTGTTGAGTGAGTGACTTATGCGAGACACTTTGTTGAGTGCGCTGAGTCCAACACATGACTTATTCAACATCATGCTCGATTACTCAGATGGAGTATGGCCTCGAGAGATGATACAGACGATGATATATTTTGATGCCAGGATGCTATCAGATTATACTGATAGTGATGATGATGCTCGTGACTTGATCTGCGTGATCATTGGGATAGCCTGTGTGGCTGTGATGTTGCTACCTGTAGGATGGTCTGCAAGACTAGATGAGCCTTTCCCATACCATGTGAAATGGATGGATGTGTTTGAGACCATTACAGTTAATACCTCCCTAGCTAGTTGGGAGTGTTGATATTATGGTAGCTGTAGGGGATATCAACTTCCATGTGTAACCTCTGACTAGAATAGAATATTTAGGAAGCTATAGAAACCCTAAACGGATGTGTGAGAACCCTAGAAGACAAGTCAGCTCAATAAAATAGATAATATTAAAGTATTACTCTCCAAAAAGGAGAAGTTGGCCTAGACAATTGACAAGGAGCACTATAAATAGAGGGCGCTTGAGCTCATTTGGATACACACACTCTCACTCAAGATAAGTAGTGCGCAAGTCTAGAGGAAGGAGTGCAATTGCAACGACTGCAGGTTGGTATTGGTCTTGGTTTATGGTTTTGGGATGCTTTGCTTGGGGCACTATCTTTGGAGAAAGGTGCACTATCTTGGTTACCTTGGTTCTAGTGCTGCTTCCGGAATTATTCTATCTATCAAAGGTTACGGTGCTCGAGGGTGGCTGCGTGCCTATGGTTGGGTGACAATATTGAGATATTGTTTATGGTTAAACGAGCACATCGAATATTTTAACAGGTACTTCACTCTCAACGGATCACTCAACTCACTTGGCAACCCTTAACCCTTCCCAAGACTCTTATCCAAGCTTTTCCTTCCATATAGAATTGACCTCTAGGGACATCCACTCATGCTTATCACTTTCCGTCTCAATACACCCTAGGGTCACTGGGATTCCCCCTTGAGGTGACTACCTCACCTCTAAAGTGACAGAAACACTTGCCTAAGGTGACAATGGGTAGGTGCTCTCCTAGTTGTCGCCAATTGGTTGTTGGGTCGGGCTTTGCCCAACCTACAACTTGTGCGATAACAATGTTCATGGCCTCAGAGGCAACAATAAGTTCGCCACATCACCAACAACCAATACTTTTGCAATTGATCCATACAGTTAGGTCATTTATCCGTTTGTTCATATTTTAGAGTTGTGATGTGGCATTGTTTTTGTTTGGGTGGGAGTCATTATATTTTTGGGTCTTTCTGCTCATCTTCCTCATAGATAACATGGTCCATTGTGTCATCCTCAACATCCTAAGTGGTTACTATTTCCGCATAGTTATTATTATTAACTTCCTCACATTTTCCTTTTAGGACATTCTTCTCTTCAGCAGAATGCCTCAAGGGCTGATCTCCTAGTTGATCAGTTCCTTCATGCTCTGATAAGTCACCAACATCTACCTTGAGATATGACAAATTTTGCTGATTTTGGGTTCTACTCCTATCATATGACAAAAGTTTCTTGGTTGAATGATGTTTATCATATTTAGTTAAAGAAGACCTAGATGCCCCCTCTAAACTTCTTAGTTGATGGATAATTAGGACTAGTTTTATCATTATCCAGGCATGTCCTCTGTCCTCTTCGTCTGTTTCAGCTGACCTTATTCAATATTTGAATTGTTCCTGCTCCATTTCTGCAATTGTAAAACGGTTCCCTTCTCTCTTAATTTTGGAACCTGCAATTCAGTGCTTTCCGATGAACAGTTATAATGTGCAGTGGATCTTTGTGTTGGGTTTGAAATGCTATGTTTCCTGGAGGGATGAAGGACAAGGTTTCTCCTCCTTCACTATAAAAATAACTGGAAAGAGATCTGATACCAATTGTTATGAACCTGCGAGATAAGATTACCTTCCACAAGATTTAAAAAGAGATTTTTGAATAATTGATTGATAGATGTTAATATGACGAGACATTTAAACAATGTGAGTTCTTTATATTGTGTGTGAAAGAGAGCGGTTGCGATGGATGGTCCTGTCCTTAAGGTTTTAATTAATAGTAAGTATATATTATATAGTTAAATTATATGTTATATATTATTTGTGATGATGATGCTGATGATGAAATGATGTATAGTTATTAGTAATATACCCTAGGTATATTACAAAGTAGTAAATTCACAGTAAATTGATATTTACACATTAATAGTAGATAATTCTTGTTTAGATCTTGTGAAAGGATTGAACATTTTTTACATTAATAATCTCAGTATTACATAGATCTGTAGGTGTACATCATGAATATGTGCTACCTGTTCTCATTATTTCACATCTGATTTGTGTGTTCCAAGCCCATATTTTTATTATTTCCATTCAAGCAGTTGACATATATTTGTTTATGTGAAGAATCATTTCAATATTTTTTATTATGTTATTCATTTTTGGGTTCAGTGATTGCAAACTCCACATTAGGTAATATGTACTTTTGTGAAGGGCCCAAGTGTTTAGATTTCATGCCAGTTAGTTGACATGTATTCGTACTAGTAGTTGTATGAGTCTATATATTTTTACATAAACGAATTTATTTGTGTGTGTGTGTGTGAGTTTAATTATATTTACATACATGCACTTGTATCTGTCTGTGCCAAATAGCTTACATAACATAATGTGACTAATCATTATATATTTAAGCTTATTTGTTCGTCCTTGGACTAGCCCATGTGTCTTGCGAGTGTGTAATTGCAAGCCTTTTTGGCATTGTGGGTGTGTTTGTTATAAACGGTAATAACACATAGGACTTATGCCAATGTGGGCCTGCATGGATCATTCCTTTTAATTCTGGAGGGTGAGCCTGCGAGAAGAAATGGAAGGGCTTGACAAAAAGACATATGAACATGTTAGTCCGTATATTTATATTAGTAACTAAGGAGCTTTATTTTCTCTAGTCAATTAAAGTATTAGTCAATGTATATATATATCATCCTTGTTTTCTATTTTCCAACAGATTTGCAACGCTTGCTACCCGTATGGAGCAATATATTCAAGGACAATCTAGAGAATTAGTCGATCAGGCATATACAAAATTTGTAAGTAATTAGTAATGCCTTATTCTATTTATTATTCCTTGGTTGGTGTTTATAGAAGCACTCTTCTTTGTGTTTCCTATGTTTTTAAATATCGTCTCTTCAAAATTGTACATGTAATCAATGGCCTAAGAAAAATACATCAGTTGTTGAGTATACATTTTTAATGTTTTTCTTAAAGTGGGATGGGAAGCTAACTAACTATTACAAACATATTATTTACACCAAGTTTTCATTACATATGCTTATTAGTTATAGCACATAGTTAAAATGGTTTGCAACGATTTTAACATATAGATACTAGTATAATTAATTTCATGCGTAGTTTATATTATTTTTAGCTTTATTTTTGACAAGGTATTTGTTTGACGATAAGAATGGTTTGTAATGATTTTAACATATAGATACTAGTACAATTTTTTTTGTTTGCTAGCTTGTCCGTGACTTGTGGGACTAGCTTGTGGTTGAGAAACCGCGACCCAAGGGCATCTAAGCCATCAAAATCACCCGAGGATCGCATCCGGCTTGGGCCACACCAACCCTTAGCTGGCTGGATCTTTTGGTGTCTCCTCCCAGCGGGTTCGAACCTGGGTCGCCATGTAGATCGAGGCCCATCGAAACAAATTGCGCTAACAATATTTGACATAGATACTAGTATAATTAATTTCATGTGTAGTTTATATTATTTTTAGCCATATTTTTGACAAGTTATTTGTTTGATGATAAGAGTGGAACTATGCAATAATTGGTGAGATCTGGAATGGTTGAGATATTGCTTTCATGTCATGTGGTCAAACTCCCTAATTAGCCATAGCCACTAGGCCATGAGCCTATAAGCCTTTTGTAGGAATTGTGTGCAGCATATCTTGTTATTATGGGTTGTGAGAAACATGAAGTGGAATGGCACACACAAACAACAATGCACCGGGAAGAGAACAACCTCTTTCCTGTTCCCAACATTGAACAACTTGACAAAAGGATGTGTTACAACAAAATCTAGCATCCGCAAATGATGTGAAGTCCCAAGCATCAAGGGGATAGTATTGTGCAACTCAAGAAGGCTACCCATTGTCACCATAGTAGCTCTTCCTCTCACTTTTGGTTGTCTTTTCTCCAACCCAAGGGGGCTTTCCTATGGATAGGATTGCTTGAACTTGGGTGATTTTCAGAGAGGAACTCAGATATAAAGATGGTTTCTTCAAGTTCTGCTCATAAAGCTACATTAATTGATAAGAGTGTCACAATCCTCTTTTTCCCTTTGAAAACCTACAAAATAGGGAAAGAATTCTTTATTTTTTGGGACAAGAAAGAGCTTTGATGCCACTTGTTATGATTCTTAACCCAATAAATTGAATCACAAAAGAGATATACAAAATGCTCCACACTTTATTGATATAAAAAATCTTTAAGGTAAGGCAACACCTAACAATTAATCCTTTTATGGAACTAATCCACTCCTGTTCACTTGCCTCTTAAGGTTGTATGACCTCTCAATGAGCTAAGCTCCAAATAAAATTAACTCCATGCCTCTTATAACGGGGACTCCGTCCTTATTTATAACTAACAAGAGAACCCTAATCATACCAATCTCCTAACAACCTTGTGGACCTTTAATGAGGCCTGATTACATTTATTCAATATTAACTACCATATTGGGCCTTATTTAATAATAACAAGCATAGTGGACCTAGTCCACCTTCCAATGAATGGCCATCACTATTATTACTCTACTATGGGTCCTTTGGCCCCCCATTACTGTTGATATTATGGTAGCTGCGGGAGGTATTTACCTCCACGTGTAAACTTGACGAGAATAGAATACTCCGGGAAGCAAGAGAAACCCTAATGAGTTGGCTAATAACCCTAGAAGACTTGTTGGCTCAAGAAGATAACTTATATTAGGTTATTAGCCTCCAAGAGAAGAAGTCGGCCAGAATAAATAATATATACTCAACAGATAGATACCTAGAATGAGAAGTCGACCCAGGCAGTTAGCCAGAATTGCTATAAATACAGGAGGCTAGTCTAAATTCTGGCAGGCAGTCTCAGAATGGCAGAGCAACATTGCAGTGCCCAGTTTTGTGCGCAGGTTTGGAGGAGAGTTGTCGGTGCAGCTGTTGCAGCTAGCAGTTACGTTTTGGCTTGGACTATCTCTTGGCTAGGGTTTGGACTATCTGATCAGCTCTTGTTGGTGCGCTATCCTTGGGGAAAGGTGTGCTACCCTTTGTTTGCCTATCTAGCCTAGGGTTTGCTTCCAGAGTGATTCTCTGTCAAGGTTAAGGTGCTCGAAGGGTGGCTTCGGCCTATGGTTGGGTGACAATAGTGATATTGTCAATGGTAAAATGAGCACATCCATTATATTCTAACAGGTTATGGGGCCACACCTCCTTCATTCAGTCTAAGCGATGGAAGGAAACATAGCCGTAAGGATATTGAGCTCGTTGAAGAACTGCCGCTAGGGTTTCTAGCAGGAGCAGTCACCATAGCACTGCCGCTAGGGTTACTAGCAGGTGCAGTTGCAGAAACCCTAATCCTCTCGTTGAAGCACCTTAAGTGTAGGGATTGACCTAATTTTCGGACAGATCAGTGCGCCTTAGCCTAGCACATCTCATGATACTCTCAGCAAGCCAAGACGTCAAGTTTGAGTTTTTGGTCAAATTTAGCGTTTGACCAAGTCAAAGCAACCATGACTTATTCTATGAAGTTAGAGAACAAGTTAGATGGATCCTCTAACTTCAGAGCGTGGAAGACAAGGATTGACCTCATCCTTGCCAAGAATAAAGTGTTGGATATCGTGAAAGGAAAGATCATGGAACCAGAGTTTGAAGAAGGAAAAGAAAAGGAACCTCAGAACGTTGCAGTGATGGAGAAGTTCAAAGATGGTGATATCAATGCCATGAGTATCACAGTGGACTCTATAAAAGACCACTTGATACCCTACATCTCCCATCTTGACTCATCGAAGATGTACGATGCCCTAACAAACCTCTTCTCAGTTAGAAACATTGGACAAATAATGAGTTTGAAGAATGAGCTTCGTGACATGAAGATGAATGATGATGATAGCATAACATCATACTTTGTGAGAATCTCTCAGTTAAGAGATCAACTACAAGCTATTGAAGAGATCATTTTAGAGAAGGAATTGGTAAACATAGTACTCAATGGTCTTCCCAAGACATGGGATGCATTTGCCGCAAAGCATGAACACAAGGAAGGAGTATCTTACATTTGAAGAACTTTGGACTTGCTGTGCTCAAGAAGAATCCAGGATCAGTGCAAAAGAGAAACCCCAAAAGAAGTACGGCGATCAAGCCTTCACAACAAGATTCAAGAATTTCAGGAACAAAAGAAAGTTTGGTTCAAAGAGGAAGACAAATCAAGAGAAAGATATTTCAGAAATACAATGCTTCAACTATCGAAAGTATGGTCACTACAAGAATCATTGTCTCGAGCTAAAGAAAAGGAAGGAGAAACACGAAGCATCAGTTGTCGAAGAAAAGGAACCTACAAAGAAGACTAAGCATGATGAAAGAGACTTCTTCTTCCGAAGGTAACAATACTCTTCTTAGTTCTTGTACATATCTTGTTTGCATCGTCTCTGTACATATCTTGTATATCTATCTCTTGGAAGATAATGTGTTCCAAGAAAAACTATACCTATGGAAGAACAACAAGATAAGGATTGCTATCATTATACAAGTTAGATAATACACATGAAAGGATGAAATACATCAAATAAATCATGTGGAAGCTATTACAAGATAAACCGAAATCAGAATCAATCATGAAGAGACTTAGAAGAAGCAAAGATAGAAAGAAGTCAGCAATCAAGAGAAAATTGGAGAAAGACTTATGATGTTTTGCAAAAGACACTCAGACGGAAGCATGGACTCTGTTAGACGGAGGGAGCCGATTATATGCACTCATACATGAGGCAAAGATTAGGAGGGAGCTAATCCTATGATCCATTGAAGATGATGAAGTATATATCCATGGTAGCAGCCATGAAAGATAGTACGTGTTCAGTTCAACCTCGGAAGAAGTCTTCTTCGAAGAGAAGCCTTAAAGTATCCCTGGTTGTCCATACACATCCATGATTCTATAATGAAAGAAAAAGTGAAATCTTTAGGACATGGAATCTATAAGAAACTACATGGACCCAAGAGCTAAAGAAAAACATCAGAAGAACATGAAGATTCCAAGAAAGAAAGAGAAGCCAGAACAACTAGTCACTGTATTAAGAATCACAAGATTACCAACCTGATATGAACTCAATAAAAGCAATTAAATAGAGGAACTGAAAGTTGTGATGAAGAACAATGTATATATGCAAGCATTGCAAGATCCAGAACTAGAGGTTTTCCTAGATGGAGGGAGAAGACTATGATGATTACTTGTTCCAATAAACCAGACATACCTCTAGATGAGTCATTATATCATCTGCAATATCCATGGGTTGGAGTTCTACATCAGATAAATGCAAAGATTATTTTCAAGAGCAATTGAACAAAGAGCGTATGAAGAGCAACCTCAAGACCTTGAGGCATATAGACCCTTGTATGCAGATGGAAGAAGATAACTTGGTGGAAAACCTCCAGTGCATAGCATAAGTGTGGTAAAGATTTTCTATAACAGAGATATTGTATCAAGATGATTACTCAGAAGATCAGATCTCATGATGACAGTAGAAGTGCCACATGGATATGTTCCAGTCTTTCCAACATTGATATACTTTATTGATCAGAGCTACATGAAGCCTTCAGAGAAAACCGGTGTCCCAGACCGAAGTACATTTGAAATCAAGCATTACATTATCCGTGATGAAGTCCAGAAAGGAGAAAGTGGTTCTCCAATACATATCTCCACAGATGAGCAGATAAGCAAACATCTTGGTAAAGCTTCTGTTCAAGATGAAAGAGTTTGCGTACTCAAGATGAAGCTCGTGGAGACGACTTCCTTATTGAGAAAGGAAGAGATAACTCCCAGGTTAGGAGGGAGCACTAATGTATTATTGATTGATGGACAATCATTTTTCAGTTCGAAGAATGGTCCAGGATGAGCAGATTCTTTCCAGTTCGGAAAGTGGATTGAGATTTCTGACAGACAGACATTTTCCACTTCGGAAAATGGTCCAGATTGTTGATGTACCATAGACATCGACTTCCCATTGTGGTTAACATGGGGAGTGGTCTAGGGCAGTCTCTCTTCTTGAGGGTTACTCAAGAAGACTGGCCCGCCTCGCCGGACTGCGATTTCTCATTGTGGTTAACATGAGGAATGGTCTGCTTTGGAGGTTGGTACAGGACAATCTTTTCCTCTTGTGGTTAACAGAGGAAATGGTCCGGATAGTCATTCCTTAGGGTGGATTCATTCTCTCCAGGTTGCACTTTGTTTAGTGCCGGAGGAATGGCCCAGGGTGGGGAATGGTCCAGGCTCAGCAATCAGGGACAGACATTCCTTAGGGCAGACTCATTCTCTCCAGGTTACACTTTGTTTAGTGTCGGAGGAATGGCCCAGGGTGGGGAATGGTCCAGGCTCAGAAATCAGGACAGTTATTCTTCCTTGCTTGAGAAGGATAGTCCAGATAGCTCATCATTGATGTCTTACTTTTTGAGGGCAGATGCTCTTCCGAGATCTCACAGATGTGAGTCGAAGAATGGCCCAGATGATTCAATTTATGTCATAACATTGTTTCTGTGCAGTTTGATATCAGATGATTGTTATGAAGACTGTATGACAGTAGATATATACTACTGTGGTGGATGTGTTCCACGGTTCGTGACTATATGTTACTGATCAAGTACTTGTTTGCTACTTGGTGTGGTAGTGTACCACTGGATTGTAGTTAAATACTACTATGGATAGACACAGTTGTGTTCTATTTTTTTTGTTCCGATTGCCTTGAAGACTATCAGTAGTTTGGTAAATGATTATTAGCCAGATGGATGATTAAAGGACAGAGATTTCCCAGACGGAAAATGGTTCAGAACATCTACTCTTCTAGGACGTATGTCCAGATTAGAAGAATGACTCCTGTGTCACTCTGTGGAGTGAGCATCATGTCTAATTACTCAGATAGAGTATGGTTTCGAGATATGATGCAACTGATGACACTAATGATGATGATGGTGCTCATGATCTAGTCATAAGATAGTATATACAACTATGTTGATGCTACCGGGTGAATGGTGTGTTTGTGCTCAAGACCATTACCTGTAATACCTCCCTAGCTAGGAGGGAGTGTTGATATTATGGTAGTTGCGGGAGGTATTTACCTCCACGTGTAAACCTGATGAGAATAGAATACTCCGAGAAGCAAGAGAAACTCTAATGAGTTGGCTAATAACCCTAGAAGACTTGTCAGCTCAAGAAGATAACTTATATTAGGTTATTAGCCTCCAAGAGAAGAAGTCGGCTAGAATAAATAATATATACTGAACAGATAGAAACCCAGAATGAGAAGTCGGCCCAAGCAGTTAGCCAGAATTACTATAAATACAGGAGGCCAGTCTTCATTCTGGCAGGCAGTCTCAGAATTGCAGAGCAACACTTGTGTGCATTGCAGTGCCCAGTTTTGTGCGCAGGTTTGGAGGAGAGTTGTCGGTGCAGCTGCTGCAGCTAGCAGTTACGTTTTGGCTTGGACAATCTCTTGGCTAGGGTTTGGACTATCTGATCAACTCTTGTTGGTGCGCTATCCTTGGGGAAAGGTGCACTACCCTTTGTTTGCCTATCTAGCCTAGGGTTTGCTTCCGGAGTGATTCTCTGTCAAGGTTAAGGTGCTCGGAGGGTGGCTTCGGCCTATGGTTGGGTGACAATAGTGATATTGTCAATGGTAAAACGAGCACATCCATCAACTAACAAGAGAACCCTAATCATACCAATCTCCTAACTACCTTGTGGACCTTTAATGAGGCCCGATTACATTTATTCAATATTAACTACCATATTGGGCCTTATTTAATAATAACAAGCATAGTGGACCTAGTCCACCTTCCAATGAATGGCCATCACTATTATTACTCTACTATGGGTCCTTTGGCCCCCCATTACACCCCTAGGGAGGATCCCAACGCTAGTGTTTTTGATCCTCCTGAGGGGTCTAATCGGGGGTTCAAGAGCCCATTAGAGTAATAATAGTAGAGGCCATTCCATATAAGGTGGACTAGGTCCCCCATGCTTGTTATTATTAAATAAGGTCTTGTATGGTAGTTGGTATTGAATAAATGTGATGGGACTTCATTAAAGAGGCCCTATTAGATAGTTAGGAGATTGTTATGATTAAGGTTCTCTTGCTAGTTGTAAATAAGGATAAAGTCCTCCTTATGAGGGGAGTTGAGTTTATTGTATTTGGAGCTTAGCTCATTGAGAGGTTACCCAACCTTAAGAGGCTAGTGAACATGAGTGCATTCCTTCCATAAAATGATCAATTGTAAGGTGTTGCCCTACTTGAAGGGTATCTTTATATAATAAAGTAAAGTGGACTTTCTATGGTATTCTTGGATATTTTGTATGTGGTAGAATTTTCAGATCTAGGGTACATAACAAGTGGTGTCAAGGACAAAAATGTTATCTTTTGTAGCTCGATAGGTGTCTCAACTAGGCCTATGTGTCCTAGGCTAGCTGATGGACACATTAAACAACCCAGATCAGCCTTAGTTATCTTAGCCTAAGTCTAACTTAGGCATGCAACAAGATTTTCCGTGTTGAATGGATTGTGGGGCCCAGGCTAGTGGGGCACACCTCATGAGCTTGTGAATGGATTGTGGGATCCAACTAAGGGGGGCGCACCTCCTTGGAGCCTTGGAGGTTGAATTTGGCACACAAACCAAGGCAAAAAGGTGGCTGAAGATGAGATAAAGGAATGGGCTAAGGGTGACAAGACACACATTCTCATTTGTGAGGTTGAGCAAGTGAGAGGAAGAGGGCGCTTGGGCTAGAGTTAGCAGCTGAGGCAAGTGTGCTTGGGCAAGAGAAGGAAGTTGAAGCAAGGGGCAGTTCTGGGCAGCGAAGGAGGCCAAGGAAGAGGGTGATCCAGGCAGAGTGAGCAGGTCAAGTTGTGGCCATACTTTGCTGCTGCACCACAGCCGAACAGAGGTCGAATTATGTTGAATTTTAATGATGATCTCATGCACATGTAGTTTATTTCAATTTAGCATGTACTTGAACTATAAATAATGCAACAATACCATACACAAGTGTTGAAATAACCAAGATCACAAGAAGAATAACCATGCACAAGAACACAAGAAGTATCCTGGGAAAACCCTTCTCAACCAAGGGAAAAACCTAACAATCCTTTGCTATATTCTCAAGAGAAGATCCCCGACACCATAGACCTTAACACACAAGAGGGTGCTTACCAAAACCTAGAAACTAGCGCCGAAGAGAGGTGCACACTTCAACCGTACAAGTGCTTGCTGAAATTCTGAGATGACAAGTGAGTGAGTGTAATCCACAATGGGATCCACTCTTATTTATACAAGAACTGACACAACAAAAGTTGTGTCTATTGGCACAATAGGGCCGACCTCTTTAACTCAATAATATAATTAATCATTACACAATATTAATTATCTTTCACATGGTGGGGCCGACTTGTACCCTTTACATCATAAATTAGGGTTACAAACAAATCTTACTCTCAGACAATATAGCAAGGATCTCTCTCATCCTCTAGTGCTCAGCCACTAGGGACACGTCCACTTGTGCTCAGCCACAGGGATGTCACACTCAACAGATCACTCAACTGAGTCCATGGGAGTACCATTTGGAGCACCATCTCAAGTCGACTCAACTAAGTCCATAGGAGTACAAGGCAGGAGACCATCTCAAGCCGACTCAACTAAGTCCACAGGAGTACAAGGCAGGAGACCATCTCAAGCCGACTCAACTCAGTCCAGTGGAGTACAAGGTAGAAGACCATCTCAAGTCATCTCAACTCAGTCTAGAGGAGTAGACAAGAGACCACATGTCATCACAACTCAGTCCAGAGTCTGACGCACACCCATCACATGGGCACACCCAACACTTGGGCTCCCTCACACAGATGTCTCAACTCAGTCCATAGGAGAACGATCTGGAGGATGTTTCATGAAGCTGCAATCGACAACAAATTATTCAACCAACAGAGGCCGAAAACATGCCATACCAACCAGCACAAGAACAGGCCGTACATGGCTGAACTTGCACAGGCTGTACAAGCTGGGCCGTACAAGGCCAAAAGAGGCTGGGACATACAGCTGTTCATGAGGCTGAATTTTGTTGAGAGGAATTGAGATTTGGCTGAGGAAATTTTGTAAGAAATTTTCAGTTATCTTGCTGCTGTAATTTTTCTCTTGCTAGCCCAATATAAGCCCCTCTTTGCTGGTTTTCCCCACACTAGGGTTTCTAGGGTATTTCGGGTGTTGTCCATCTTATGTGTTTGGTTTCTGGTTAGCTTCTGCTGTGTTTATTTAGTTGTTAACTCAGCTGTAAATTAAATACATAATTTTCAGAAGTTATAGCAGCAGTTAGTTAATTTCTGGGCAAGTAAAAATATTGGTATTAATTTCTGTCGCTGAGTTTTAGAAATCAACAAAAAAGGAAGAATTTTTTTTTCTTATTTTGTAGGTTTTCAAAGAAAAAAAGAGAGTTGCGACACTTAGTTCAATTCCTGTAGTTTTATGAGCATAATATGGAGAAACCAGTTATATATCTGAGTTCTTGTTGGAAAATCATGCAAGTTCAAAAAACATTTGTCCAAATTGGAGTTCGGGAAGTGAAAATATTGTTGATTTAAAATTAGCTATTTTTGGGTTTTTCCGTGATGGCCACATGGACTATAGAGTAGATACCTTTTGACAGGGTGCTTAGATTGCACCAGGCCAACACCATTGGAACAGGGATTTTTGGGGCTTTGGTTTGACATATGTTATGTTATGCTTTTGATCAATATCCAATGCACTACAACCCTTGCAAATTTTTTCCCTCAAACCCTAATGTAAGCGAAGAATGGCAATGTGGTGGAACATGTCGTGGGAGGAACAAATGTTGGTGAAAAAAGCTTTCCAAGATCCATATAAGGGATACCAAGATATGAAGGAGATACTCCATAAATTTGAGGAGACCTACATTATTGGTACCACATATCCTTTCATCAATGAATAATATAACCAAGAGCGAAATATTTGATTTGATTTAGAGGATGATTGTGATAACGGATACATGGAAAATTGTCATTTATGGGATGACAACTTCTTTCACCTTCTATCTGATGACTCTACTCTACCTCATGTAGATACCATCATGGAGGAAAGTCGGGAGCTTGTTATGACTATTAGTTTTCAGCTTTCCTATTTTCCAATAGCATTTATGTCAATGATTTTTTGGATATGGATGGATCTACGTATTTGGATCCATGTGACCATGGTAGGCATTTATCATTTCTGGGATGACAACTACTTTCACCTTCTATTTGATGACTCTATTCCACCTTATGTAGAGAGCATCATGGATGGAAGTTAGGAGCTTGTTATTGTTAATGTTTAAGCCATTATTATAGTTCTTTTCATTTCAATAGATAACAACAACATAAGACAAGATCACTGAGAAATACACAATCACAAGAGACACAACATTTATCCTGGGAAACCCTCTAGGGGAAGAAAACCCAACAAAACTTCCTTATTATAGATAGCCAATACAATGCCAAGAGATAACTTAAGCTAATACAGAAGATCATCTCCCAAAGATGCGCCACTCTCTCTCTTTCTTCTCCAACTGCAATTCCGAAACTTGTCTCTTAAATGAGCAAGTGAGGTTGTGTCTAAGTGAGGCGCTAGCCTTCTTATTTATACTAATTTGGCACGTGTGAAGTGTCTCTTCACTGGCATGGCCGACTTCTTAATCTGGGTGGTTATAACCACCTTTATTATATTCTAGGGCCTCTTTGATATATTCTGGGGTCGACTTCTTCTTTTGCCTATTACAATTATATTATGACCAATCCGCAAAAGGGGATTTGGTCCTTTTACAATAGCCGACATGATCAATCCATAATGAGGATTGATCCAATGAATAATATATCAAATAATAATAAGAATACACTTTGCAGTTACATTATTTCAACACTCCCCCTTAACAAGAAGGGTATTCTTCAACAACATCAGGCGAGAGAGAGAGGACAACATCATCAATGGCATCAAGTGGGTGAGAGGACATCATCATCAATATCATCTTGGAACACTGAATGACGTATCTATAAATCATCGAAAGTTTTCTTCATCGGCAACATCGTCATTCTCAAAGGAATGCAATCATCATCTGCATCAATATGTATTAGTATAAAACTAATACATCATCATCATCGCAACACGAGGCTGGCTCATCATGATATAGGACTGGCTTTACGTCACAACTGTTCAAGCTGGAAGCTCAATACTCGTCTTGCTTTACGTCACAGCAATCAAGCTGGAAGCAAGATACTAGACTGGCTTTACGTCACAACTTCTCAAGCTGGAAGCACAGTACTAGTCTCATCTCAACGTCTTGCTTTACGTCACAACACTCAAGCTGGAAGCAAGATACTAGACTGGCTTTACGTCACAGCTTCTCAAGATGGAAGCACAATACTAGTCTCATCACATCTTCTTGCTTTACATCACAACCACATGGTTGGAAGCAAGATACTAGACTGGCTTTACGTCATAGCGATCAAGCCGGAAGCATAGTACTAGTCACATCACATCTTCTTGCTTTACGTCACAACCATCAGGTTGGAAGCAAGATACTAGACTGGCTTTACGTTACAGCTGTCAAGCCGGAAGCACAATACTAGTCACATCACATCTTCTTGCTTTACGTCACAGCAATAAGGCTGGAAGCAAGATACTCGTCCTGCTTTACGTCACAACAATTAAGCTGGAAGCATGATACTAGACTGGCTTTACGTTGCAACTGTCAAGCCGGAAGCACAGTTCTAGTCTCATCACATCGTTTTGCTTTACGTCACAGCAATAAAGCTGGAAGCAAGAGATGTCTCATCACAACTACTCCCCCTTTCGAGGAAGGTCCTTTCAGACTATACCGAGCTTATCTCGAAAGTGCTCAAACTTTACACAAGATAGAGGCTTGGTCAACACATCAACAACTTGTTCATTCGTGCTAACGCACTGGAGCTTTAAGGCTCCTCTCTACACCATGTCACGGATGTAATGATAACGAATCTCTATGTGCTTCGACCTGTCATGGAATACAAGATTCTATGTCATCTTTATGCAGCTCTGGTTGTCACATAGGATCATGGTTGCTTCCATCTCTAGGTCAAATAGGTCGGTCAACAACTTTCGAAGCCATATAGCTTTGCAGCTGGCAAAACATGCAGCAATGTATTTTGCTTCCGCTGTGCTGAGAGCAATGCTAGATTGCTTCCTACTCTGCCACGAGATCATGGCTGATCCCAAACTGAAACAACATCCTGAAGTACTTTTTCTGTCAGAAACACTTCCTGCCCAATCTGAATCAGTGTACCCACTCAATGTGAAATCATGATCTCCATCATAATTAAGACCACAATCTAATGTACCCTTAAGGTACCTCATCACATGTTTTGCAGCCACAAGGTGAACATGTCTGGGTTCTACCAGAAACTGACTCAAGGTGTTCACGGCAAAACAAATGTCTGGTTTGGTGTTCGTCAGGTATATCAATGATCCAATAATTTGTCTGTACATTGTGGCATCAATCAATTCAGACGAAGTATCGACCAACAACTTCAGCTTTGTTTCCATGGTTGTATTCATGGGCTTGCACTCTAACATGTCGAATCTCTTCAAGATTTCGACTGCATACTTTCCTTGGTTAAGGAAGATCCTCTCTAGACTCTGCCATACCTTAAGACCTAAGAAATAGTGCATTAGGCCAAGGTCTTTCATCTCAAATTCTGAAGCGAGTCTCTTCTTACATTTAGTGATGAGCTTTTTTTCTCCAGTTAAGAATAAGTCATCCACATATAGTAATAGTATTACTGGCTCATCGTTCATAACCTTGAAGTAGAGGTTAGAATCTGCTTTACTCTTGGTAAAGCCCAAGCTCGTCAAAAAGCTGTCTATCCGGCCATACCAAGCTCTAGGAGCTTGCTTCAATCCGTACAAGGCTTTCTTCAACTTGCAGACATGAGA
>ML776556.1:1140869-1151948 GCA_009831015.1 Picea engelmannii | reverse complement strand
ACCTACTACAAACACAGCTAGGGCAGCATATAAGAGGAAACAAACCAAGGCTAAAAGAATCATTTTTGATTCTATCAAAGACAACATGATGCCTTTAATTGGTCATTTAAGGACTGCCAAAGAGTGTTTTGATGCTTTGGCAAGCCTCTATGAGAAGAAGGCACCTACTCAGAAAAGAATCTTGAAGAAACAATTGCATACTTTGAAAATGGGAAAGGATGATACAGTTGCCACCTTCTTCTCCAAAATTGCTCAAACTAAAGATCAGCTTATTGCAATAGGAGTTCATGTAGATGATGATGACCTAGTTCAAACAGCTATTGATGGACTTCCTGCTGCTTGGGGAGTTTTTCTTGCATCCGTGAATGGAAGAGAATCCCAACCTAATTTTGAAAGGTTGTGGCATGACTGCTTAGAAGAAGAAGGAAGACTAAACAACAGAAATGACTATCCTATCCTACAAGATCATGCCCTTGCAGCAAAGACCAAGAAATGGAAGAAGTTCCCGAAGTCAAAAGGCAAAGGTTTATCCTAGTTTTTAAAACTGAGACGGGTTGTTATCCAACTGCCAAATCGGTCGGTTGGTTAACTAGGCGAATTGAACCGGACTTCAAACGGGACCGGTGCTCGGTTTGGTATTGAATCGGCTGAGTCGAAGCTGGTTCGATACCAAACCGGTCGAAACAGTCAGTCCATGCTTGACTGGTCGGCCGGATGTCGGACACACTTGCGAACTAAAAAAATAAAAAATCTAAAAAATAAACAATTCTAAAACCTAATCTAACTCCTAACCCTACACACCACTATACACCAACTGCATATACACCTCCCAACCCTCACATCTCACATATCAGTCTATCTACTACTTCAGCTACTCCAGTGGAAGATGTCCTCGAGAAGAATGAGGAGCCTGAAGACTTTGAGTCAGAGGATAATTTTGTAGCTGGCATAGCTGATGATGATGATCCCATTGCTAGCAGTGGTGGTGAGTTTGATGATTGATCATGTTGATCAATGCTATGTAATAGATTAGTAGATTGTAGTTTTTGCATGTTTTATGGACTGTAGAGGCCATTTAGAGCCTCACTAATTATGTATTTTGTTGCTGATATGTATTGCACTCGATGCCATTTTGATATATACACCCTTCCATGGTATATAAATGAGAAAACTTTGCATATTTTGTCTCTAATGGTTTGGAATTATGGTTTGAAAGATTTAAAATGATTTTTTTCATTAAAATTTAATTATTCAATATATTTTTTATTAAATCGAGTCGTTGAAATCAAACTGGTCCGATTTGATCCGGCTCCGGTTCGATGTTCGAGTTGATAGGTGACCAGTTTGATGTCTGGTTCCGGTTTTAAAAACTATGGGTTTGATACACAAGGGAAGCTCAACATCATCTCTAGGCTCCTACATTTTCCTTCATTTTCTCACTTTTTCACTCTATAACAACAAATTCTCTAATTGCTAATTCTCTTTGAAATGGAGAGAAAATCCTCCTTAAATAGAGTGAGTCAAGTCTCTCATACAATAAAACATATTATCGTGTTTCATGCTTATGCTTTCACAATGTGATAGATTAATATTAGTTGCTTTAAGATTCTCTTGTCCTTAAGATGGACTACGTATCATAGTGTTAGAATATGATGGATGTGCTCGTTTAACCATAGACAATATCACTATTGTCACCCAACCATAGGCCAAAGCCACCCCCGAGCACCTTAACCTTGACAGAGAATCATTCTGGAAGCAAACCCTAGACTGGATAGCCAAACACAGGTGGCGCACCTTTCTCCAAGGATAGTGCACCAAGCAAGAGCAACAAGAGTTGATCAGAGAGTCCAAACCATAACCAAGAGATAGTCCAAGCCAAAACCGAAATCTGCTAGCTGCAACGACAACTCTCCTCCAAACTTGCGCACAAACTGGCCAACTGCAGTGCGCACAAGTGTTGCTTCTGCAGTTCTGAGAATGCCTGCCAGAATGAAGACTGGCCTCCTGTATTTATACTAAAACTGGCAAACTGCCTGGGCCAACTTCTCATTCTGGGTGTCTATTTACTTAGTATATAATATTTCCTTTAGTCGACTTCTTCTCTTGGAGGCTAATAACCTAATACAAATTATCTTCTTGAGCCGACTTGTCTTCTAGGGTTATTAGCCAACTAATTAGGGTTTCTTCTTGCTTCCCGGAATATTCTATTCTCGTCAGGTTTACACGTGGAGGTAAATACCTCCCGCAACTACCATAATATCAACACTCCCTCCTAGCCAGGGAGGTATTTGAAGGTAATGGTCTTGAGCACAAACATACCATTCACCTGGTGGCATCAACATAATCGTCTAGACTATCTCATGATTAGATCATGAGCACCATCATCACTATCAGTGTCATCAGTTGCATCATCTCTTGGAACCATACTCCATCTGAGTAATCAAACATGATGTTGGATAAGTCACTCACTCCACAGAGTGACACAAGAGCCATTCTTCTAATCCGGACATACGTCTTAGAAGAATAAATGTTTTGAACCATTTTTCGTCTGGGAAATTTGTGTCCATTGATTATCCATCTAGTTGATAATCATTTAGAACACTACTGATAGTCTTGAAGACGATCGAAACAATGTCATTCAATAGAACACAACTGTGTCTATCCATAGTAGTACACAACTACAATCCAGTGGTACACTGCCACACCAAGTAGCACACAGATACTTGATCAGTGACATATAGTCACAATCAGTGGAACACATCCACTACTGTAGTATACATATACTGTCCGGAGACATACAGTCTCCATAACAATCATATCATCAACCTGCACAGAAAAACATTGTTATGATATATAAACTGAATCACCTGGGCCATTCTTCCACTCACATCTGTGAGATCTGGAAGAGCATCTGCCCCGGGAAGGTAAAACATCAACGATGAGCTATCTGGACTATTCTTCTCAAGCAAGGTAGAATATTTGTCCCGATTTCTGAGCCTGGACCATTCCCTATCCGGGCCATTCCTCCGGCACTAAACAAAGTGCAACCTAGAGAGAACGAGTCTTCCCTAGGGAATGCCCGTCCCTGATTGCTGAGCCTGGACCATTCACCTATCTGGGCCATTCCTCCAACACTAAACAAAGTGCATCCTGGAGAGAATGAATCTGCCCTAGGGAATGATTGTTCGGACCATTTCCAAAGGAAATGACTGTCCTGCACCAACCTCCAAAACGGACCATTCTTCGAAACTACTCACAACTGTGAGCTTCGAAAGAATGACTGTCCGGCGAGGCGGACCGGTCTTCTTGACCACTACTAAGAGTGACCGTCAAGAAGAGAGACTGTCCTAGACCATTCCCTATGTTAACCACAAGGGGAATCACTGTCTATGGTACATCAACAATCCATCGAACCATTTTCACTACGAAAATGACCGTTCAATTTGGACCATTTTCTGAACTGGAAAATGCCTGTCTGTCAAAAATCTCATACCACTTTCCGAACTGGAAAGGAATTGCTCATCCTGGACCATTTTTCGAACTTGAAAAATGACTGTCCATAAATCAATAACACATCAGTGCTCCCTCCCAACCTGGGAGTCATCTCTTCCTTTTTCAGTAAGGAAGTCGTCTCCATGAGCTCCAACTTGAGTACACAAACTCTTTCATCTTGGACAGAGGCTTTACCAAAATGTCTGCTTATCTGCTCATCTGTGGAGATATATATTGGAGAACCACTTTCTCTTTTTTGGACTTCATCACGGAGAGTGTAATGCTTGATCTCAATGTACTTTGGTCTTTCTGGAACATTGGTATTCTCTTGAAGGTTTCATATAGCTCTGATCAATATAGTATATCATTGTTGGATTCATCTTTTGTTTTCTGCTAGCTCATAACATCGTGGCAAGGGTCAAACTGGAACATATCCAAGTGGTACTTCTTTTGCCATCATGAGAGTTTGTCATGGATTAGCAATCCATCATCTTGAGCTTCTGAGTAACCATTCTGATATAATATCTCTATTATAGAAAGTTTTTCACCATGCTTTTGTTGTGCACTGGAGGTTCTCCACCAAGTTGTCTTCTTCCATCTGCATACAAAGGTCTCTTCCTCAAAACCTTGAGGTTGTTCTACATACATTCTTTGTTTAATTATTCTGGAGAAGAGTCTTTGCATTCATGTGATGTAAAATCCAACCCATGGATATTGCGGACGATATAATGGCTCATGTAGAGGTATGTCCGGTTTATTGGAACAAGCAATCATCATAGTCTTCTCCCTCCATCTGGGAGAACCTCTAGTTCTGGATCTCGCAATGCTTTCATTCACAAGTCTTCCACACACTGTTCTTCATCACAACTTTCAATTCTTCTGCTTGATTGCTTTTAGTGAGTTCATATCAGGCTGGTAGTCTTGTGATTCTCGATACAATGATTGGTTGTTCTGGCTTTTCCTTCCTCATGTTTTTCTTTAGCTCTTAGGTTCATGGAGTTTTCCATAGATTCCATTTCCTGAAGATTCCAACTTCTTTCTTTCATCATAGGAGTAGGGATACTTTAAGGCTTCTTTTCGAAGAAGATTTCTTCTAAAGTCAAACTGAACACGTGTTGCTCTTCATGGTTGCTACCTTTGATGGGAACATGGATAGATACTTCATCATCTTCAGTGGATCATATTATTTAGGATTAGCTCCCTCCTAATCCTTGCTTCATGCATGAGTGCATGCTCATCTTTTGGAATTCTGTAATCAGCTCCCTCCAACTAAGAGAGCCCATGCTTCCGTTTGCATCCTTATTGCCTTCTGCAAAGTGTCGCAAGTCTTTTTCCAATTTCCTCTTGATTGCTGTCTTCTTTCTGTCTTTTACTTCTTCTAGGTTTCTTCAAGATTGATTTTGATTTCGGCTTATCTTGCAACTGTTACTTATGTAATAGCTTCCACATGAATTGTTACCAGGGTTTGTTGATGTACTTCATGCTTTCATGTGTATTGCCCGACTTTGTAGACATTGTGATAGCAATCCTTATCTTGTTGTTCTTCCATAGGTATAGTTTCTCTTTGAACATATTATTTTCTAGGAAATAGATATCCAAATCATGGTATGTACAAGAACTATGAAGAGTATTGTTACCTTGTCTTAGAAGAAGAAGTTTGTTTTGTCCTGCTTGGCTTTCTTTGTGGGTTCCCTTTCTTCGGCAACTGATGCTTCTTGTGTTTCCTTCCTTTTCTTTAACTCGGGACAATGATTCTTGTAGTGACCATACTTTCGACAATTGAAGCATTGTATTCTTGACATATCTTTCTCTTGATTTGGTTTCTTCCTGGAGCCAGATTTCTTTTTATTCTTGAAATCCTTAACCTTGCTGTGAAGGCTTGATCATCATACTTCTTTTGGGGTTTCTCTTTTGCACCGATTCTTGATTCTTCTTGTGCACAACAAGTCCAAAGTTCTTCAAATGTAGGATACTCCTTCCTTGTGTTCATGTTTGCGGAAAATGCATCCCATGTCTTGGGAAGACCATTGAGTACTATGTTTACCAATTCCTTTTCTGAAATGATCCCTTCAATAGCTTGTAGTTGATCTCTTAACTGAGAGATTCTCACAAAGTATGATGCTATGCTGTCATCATCATTCATCTTCATGTCACGGAGCTCATTCTTCAGACTCGTTACTTGTCCAATGTTTCTGACTGAGAAGAGGTTTGTTAGGGCATCATACATTTTCTTAGATGAGTCAATATGGGAGATGTAGGGTATCAAGGGGTCTTTTATAGACTCCACTATGATACTCATGACATTGATGTCACTGTCTCTGAACTTTCCCATAACTGCAACGTTCTGCGGTTCCTTCTCTTTTCCTTCTTCAAACTCTGGTTCCACGATCTTTCCTTTCACGATATCCAACACTTTATTCTTGGCAAGGATGAGGTCAATCCTTGTCTTCCATGCTCTGAAGTTAGAAGCCCCATCTAGCTTGTTTTTTGACTTCATAGAGTAAGTCATGGTTGCTTTGACTTGCTCAACCCTAGATTTGACCAAAAACTCAAACTTGACGTCTTGGCTTGTTGAGAGTACCAGGAGATGCGCTAGCCTAGGGCGCACTAGTCTATCCGGAAATTAGGTCAATCCCTTCACTTAAGGTGCCTCAACGAGAGGATTAGGGTTTCTGCAACTACACCTGCTAGTAACCCTAGCGGCGGTGCTTTAGTAACTACTCCTGCTAGAAACCCTAGCGACAGTTCTTCAACGAGCTTAATATCCTTATGGCTATGCTCCCTTCCAGTGGTTAGACTGAATGAAGGAGGTGTGGGCCCATAACCTGTTAGAATATGATGGATGTGCTCGTTTAACCATAAACAATATCACTATTGTCACCCAACCATAGGACAAAGCCACCCCCGAGCACCTTAACCTTGACAGAGAATCATTCCGGAAGCAAACCCTAGACTGGATAGCCCAACACAGGTGGCGCACCTTTCTCCAAGGATAGCGCACCAAGCAAGAGCAACAAGAGTTGATCAGAGAGTCCAAACCATAACCAAGAGATAGTCCAAGCCAAAACCGAAATTTGCTAGTTGCATCCTCTGCAACGACAACTCTCCTCCAAACTTGTGCACAAACTGGCCAACTGCAGTACGCACAAGTGTTTCTTCTGCAGTTCTGAGAATGCCTGCCAGAATGAAGACTGGCCTCCTGTATTTATATTAAAACTGACAAACTGCCTAGGCCGACTTCTCATTCTAGGTGTCTATTTACTTAGTATATAATATTTCCTTTAGCCGACTTCTTCTCTTGGAGGCTAATAACCTAATACAAATTATCTTCTTGAGCCGACTTGTCTTCTAGGGTTATTAGCCAACTAATTAGGGTTTCTTCTTGCTTCCCAGAATATTCTATTCTCGTCAGGTTTACACGTGGAGGTAAATACCTCCCGCAACTGCCATAATATCAACACATAGGTCCAAAATGTCAACAAAAATGCCACTAACACCGTGAATTCGAAAGCAACTAATATTAATATATTATCTTTCTAACTAACTCCATGATAAGAGTCAACAAATTATAAAATATTGGAGCAAGATCCATGGTTGACAAAATCACGACATGGATGCTAGCCTCCTCAAGGGAGGTCGCCCTCATCCAAAAATAGGCAATGATATGCAACAAAAACCTCCAAGAGAGGATGCACCATCCATAAATAGGTATTATACCAAGTCAAATGCTAAATGGGTCCACATAGAATTTGCCCTCGAAGAATGAATACATGCAAAATATAATAAATAATTCTTCAATCTAGGATGATGTGCTCAAGGTTCCACCTAGAAGAGCTCACAAAGTGCACCCTCCAATGTGCATGAGAGATATAACAATAAAATATCCCTCCTAGGAGAATGCTTCATAACTAACCTCCAAAAATAGCAAGTGGTCCATAAAATGCATGTAACCAATCCACATTTGCAAATCTCAAGGTAACCAACTCAATGAATGCATGTGCAAGATGAAGTAGTCAAACCCCAAAATAGTAAGTGGACCATCTCTACAAAACAAATCCAAGGAGATAAGGGCGAATTAAGGTTTTGACCATGCCAAAAATTCATGAAATAATAAAATAAATATCTCCAAGAATAGAAAGAAGTGTCTCCACAAGTGTTCCATGTGCTAAAAAATAGTAATAGGACTAAGTAAATGCATGCAAAATCCACACGTGTGGCCCTCCAAGTATGCCACACGCCTCTCCATAAAACTCCTCCATAACCACCTCCAATAAAATAGTATATATGCCAACTCAAAGAGGTGAGGGCACTCTCCAGTGAAAGTCAAATGATGACAAGTGTAGCTGAAATATCCATGCAATAAAGATGAGAGAGAACCTAGGAGAGGTGTGCCCTAGAAAAGTGTGCCATGTAGCGACCTCAACCACCAACAAATAATAAAATATTCTCCAATGAAGTGTGACCTAGGAGAATGTGCTAAAAGTGGTTAGGCCTCAATAATAACATATTACTCCATATGCCATGTCATAAAGATGTCTTACCAACCTAAGAGAGTGTGCCTTAGAGAAGTGTGCCAACCTCTCCAAGAAATGATAAAATAATGCATGCCTTGGTAACTATGCCCAAGAAGGGGGTCACACCCCTTGAAAGCCTCAACCAACTCTAACTAACACGTTAAAGTGTGAAAAGGAAACCAATGAAGTAAGTTGCCCAAGCTATTAACCTTAATCTAGATAAATTAGATTAATTTAACCATTTAACAATTAAAACAACCTCAACATGTGTGCACAAAGGTTAATGCTGAAATAAAACCATAGTCCCTCTCCAATAGTCGCCAACTAATTAAGTCACCATGAACATGTGTGCCAATGGGGGGTGCACTCTAATAAAGTGTTGTACCATGTAAATAAAAGATGTTCTCCCTAGCAAAACCCCACCATGATAATAATTAAACATAAAGCTCAACCTTAGGTGCAGCACCACCAAGGGATTATTACGTTAAAATTGTATGTAGAAACCCTTTTCGAACTCAAACTGTTTAGTAAATATAACATATCAATGAGGGTACTAATGTCATGAAACACATTCCCTCCTAGGTGATGTTTAGCAAATTTTACATCATAAAGTTAAATCACCTAGGAAAATCCCACCAAGGCAACATGAATCATCCCACCATAGCTACATCATAAGAGATGGGAACATAAAGAAATGCTAACCCCATCCAATCATCAAGTGTGTTCACCATCACAAATCCAACACATGAGGACCATGTAGAACACCCCATCCTAGTGACACCAACATCATACATCAACACCCAAGTCACTTGGAAACATCAACAACATCATGAAAGATCTACCTCCTAACATCATCATCCAACCCCTTGGGGGGCTAGAACCATCATCCATATCCAAGATAAGCATATATACCAAACCACCATAATGAGATAATATGCTCCACATCCATCAAAAGTACAACCAAGGGGTGATCAACAAGGCAAGCACATGTGAGAAGACCACCAAGTAGCAAGCACAATCATCCAACCAAGGAGAAGTGAGATTCCCCCAAACCAAAGATCTCCATCATATGATCCAAGACCATGAAGAAAAGGGCTCCATGAAGATGAATCCCCCCAAGTGGGTCCAAAAGTTGGAGGGAACCAACAACAAATCTCCACAAATATGATGAATATCACAATGTGGAACCTCATACTGTATGAGGTGTAACATGGCTATCATCTACCCCCTCCATGACTCTTTAACATCCCTACGCAAGTCTTGAACCTCATCATCTAGCAATGGTAATGTATTTTCCTCATTTGTTTGTGTTGGAACCACAACTCCAATTAAACTAGTTTGTAACATCTTGTGCATCTCATGATTAGGATCATGGTTGGTCCTCTGAAATGGTTGGTCCTCTTCTAATACATGACCTACTTATTAATTGATGCTTGATATCTTCAAATGTTTGTTGTTGGATTGTTCTTCATTGGGACAAGTTTTTTTTTTGTTAACAACCTTGGAGGGTAAATAGCCTCAAGAGAGTTCTTGATGTATTGTTTGTCATGCCTTATAAGTCTCAGGAGAAGTTTTAGTATTATGAAGATTCCCCTTACAACTTAAGTGTTGAACAAATGTCTAAGGGATCACTGGCACAACAATTTTGAGGAAACATACTAACCCTCGTTTCTTTTTTTCTTAAGTAAAATTAGTGAAACTTATTTTTGTTGATATATTACTTTATTGTTTTTAACTATTCGTGTTTCATCTAGATTAAGCATACATGCAAGGGGTCGTAGAATCCCTGTTAGAATTAGGGCAGTAAAGCATAACAGTAGTATCTTTTAATTTTCAGTGAGTATAACAGCTAGATCTAATAATCAGAAATAAAACTTCACTTAAACAGTGTACAGATCTAAGAGATCTAGTAGTATAGTCTAAAGAGTAAGACAATGATTCAGATCTATAAAGTTGGACTCAAAACTTTACATAGATCTATAGATCTAAAGCAATCTGATCATAAAAAGTAAATTAAACTAAGAGACAAAAGTTAAGCTCAACATATAGATCATATCTAGTAGCTGTCAATGCTAATACATAGATCTAGATAAATCATACAGTACAGAAATCAAAACAAAGTTCAGATCTGACGATGATGAGTAGACAGCTTACCGTGTCCTGAAACCTTACCTCTGAAGAAGTCGCAGCCACCACAAGAGATGTAGAACCATTTGTAATTATGCTCAGGCAAAGTCCAGGTCATAGATCCACCATATAGGTTGGATCTCTTGCCAAGAGATGAAGAAACTTTCTTGCCACCAAAGGGATAGGGCCACAAAGACCTCTCACTGTCAAACCCTCACACTAACAGTAGGTGAAGCATGCAAAACCTCACACAGAATTGTTATGGACAAAACCCTTACACAGGAAGGCCAATAGCCAAAGGAAAAGGTCACAGTCTGAACACAAGAGCAAACACCTCACAGCAGAAATGGAGGACGGCACCCACAGTCATATCCCAGCAGTCATTTGGAGAGGGGCTGTACCACAGTTACCCCAAACAGAAGCAATCAGAAAAGGCCGCACCTTACTGAGCAGCATCCAAGGAGGGGCCGCACCACAGTCAGCTCACACAGCAGTCACAAGGAGAGGCCGCACCACTGTCAGCCCTCACAACAGTTACAAGGAAAGGCCGCACCACTGTCAGCCCACACAGCAGTGAATAGAAGAGGGCCGCACCTTACTCAGCAGCATCCAAGGAGGGGCCGCACCACAGTCAGCTCACACAGCAGTCAATAAGAGGGCCGCTCCACTTACAATCCTCAAAGGGAGCCGCAGCCACACCACACAAACTCTGCAACAGCAAATAAAAGAAACCACAGCAAGGAGACACTACACCAGCAGAGGGGCCGCAGCAAGGAGACAGATCCGTAGGCTTAGGAGCATAAGAGCATAGGATAACAAGTGTATAATGTGAGGGGTAGGGGGTTCTATTTATAGTTTAGGTTAGGGTAATAAAAATATAAATTAAATCAAAATAATTAATATAACATGTTTAAATTAAATAATTTAAACATGATATAATAAACAT
>ML776556.1:1107222-1133514 GCA_009831015.1 Picea engelmannii | reverse complement strand
CCTAATCCTAGCCTTAAAATATGGTAGAAAAAGCTTAACATGCCTAATCAATGATTCTGGTTTGAGTGAAGGGTACATTTTTGCTAAGGCCATGACAAAGGAGTTTAACAATCAACACCACCAACATTGGGTTATATCGAGGGTTTGCTGGTCTTGATTAAATGCCAGTTCCATACCCTCATACTTGATAGAATCCAGTGGAAACGTTGTAATCTTCCCAATCTTGAAATCCTGAAAACCGTTAAGTCTGCTGAATTTTGAATGGGACCTAAAATTCTACTTTCTCCATATAAAGTCTAATGAGGTTGGAACCACTCTCAAACATCCTGAAACAATTAATGGTAATGTTAAAAATTTAAGTAAAAGAAGAATTTAACATTACCATTAGGGAACGCCTTGGGAGCGGGGGGGGGGGATGCTCCCTGCAACTATGCTCCCATAGCTGATGAATATCATTCATTACATGATGCAAGTAACCCTAACTGGAAGTTTGGGGGCCCCACGGCCCCTTTATTTGCCTAACTTCCCTTTGAAAGCCGCGGAAACCTGGCTGTACGGGCACGGTACGGCCCCGAAACGCGGCTGGCCGTACCGTACGGCGTTTCCCTTTTGAGAAACGTCGTATGGTACGGCCAACAGCGTTTCGGGGCCATACCGTACCCGTTTCGGCGTACCGTATGGTTTCCGGCTCCGAAACAGAGGGGGGGGGGGGCGTTTCCTGCAACTTAGTACTAAACCCTAAAACTAACCCAGAAATTTGCACTAGCCTAGGTACTATCATCCCAAGGCTGTAGTCTTCCTTTTGCTATTGATTTGAGTGCAAAATTCTGAAGTTGTTTAAGGCTGTTGCTGCTGTTGTAACTACTGTTACAGCCATCATTGCAACCCCTTAACAGTCCTTAATCTGTCCATAAAGCCACCCATCACTTGTACTAGACAAACTACTATCATTATCAGGGATGATTTTAAGGATGGAAATTTATACTAAAATGTAGAAACATGGGCTAATCTTACTAGTCCTTAATATGCAAAATGTAAAATGTTTGGCGATAGTTTTGTAAAAATATTCAAATTTTTAAGGATTTTGTATAGTTTCTATAAACTTTTGGCGATTTGTAAGGTAAAATAATTTTATTCTATGGAATTTGGGTGAATCCTTTTTAGAAAAAATGGAAATTGGTGAATCTTTTTTTGGGAAAAACCATGGAAAATTAACCCATTTTATATGCTAAAGTGTTTGTTTAATTGCCTAATTTAAGTACTTTCTGAAGTAGTTTTGTTGCTGTCATAATTATCATTTTACTGTTGTTGCAAGTGTTTTGACAGCCTATTGAAGTCATTTATTGACTTGTTTTAAATCTTGAAATTGTGAGTGACAAAGTATTATCAAAATTTGCAAAGTCTTTATATCATTTTTGTCATCATAGCTTGCAATTTCTGGATATATTGCTGCCGATATACATTTTATCTTTTAAGTGTTTTAGTAGCATATTTCTATATTGAAGTCACTAATTTGAAACATCGATATCATTGATTGCTGCTAGCGTTTGTTGTTTCGTTGGTAAAGGGCAGGTACCATTCATTTACTTTTCCTTTTGTCCCCTTAAACTTTACCAAGTGATTTCTTTCCTCGAGTGACCTAGAAAGAGGGGTGGGTTTTACCTAATCTTTTTACCCTTTATCAACCAACTAGGTCTTGGGACATCTCCCTTGGAGTGAGTTTATTCTCCTCCTAAATAGAAAGAGGTATCCTATTGGGGTGACAGTGATAGGACTACCTCCGTGTTACATCAATCTAGGCCTACTTGCCTTTAGTCTTTGGGCAAGTATAAATTATGCAATAACACCTCCTATGCCATAGTTCACTTGGAATAACTATACTGTGTACTAATGCTGAACCAAAATGTCCTTTTAACTTGTATAATCCTCCTCCTTGTACCCCAATCACTACAGCATCATCAATAGATTTTCCTCTAGGCCACATGAGGACTTCACCATCAATGAAGGAAACTCTGGATCCTTTCTCATCTAAAACTGAGATAGAAAGGAGATTCTTCTTCAAACCAGGTACATATAATACACCCTTCATCTTCATTGGTTTTTCAGAGTCTAACTTGTAGGATGCTTCTCCTACTCCTTTAATGAGATATTGATAGTCATCACCTAGCTTCACCTTGTGAGGTGAGTTTTTCTGAACTAGATCTGAGAGGGATTCCTTGTAATTAGTCATGTGCTTAGAAGCACCACTATCAATAAGCCATGTGTCACTTCCATGAGTGACTGTAACTGTAAGAGCTGAGATCAAAACATATTCTTCACTTGAGTCTTCTTCTTTGGTTTTCTCATGATCATGTTCATCATCCTCTGCAACATGAGCATGATGTCTTCTATACTTTCCTTTTCTGACATTACCTTTGGAGTTGGGACAGTTTATGGCAATGTGTCCCATCTTCTGACAAATGAAGCATCTGTAACTTGAGAAATCCTTCTTGAACTTTTGATTCTTTTGTAATCCATGAGATTTCTTATGTGAGTGAACTTCTTTCTTGCTCTTTCCTTTTCGGGTATGTGATGCTAGGGCTTGATTTTCTTCATCACCTAATTTCTCTTCTCTTGCTGCTAATCTAGCTTCTTCCTGAGTACAATCCTCCCATAGTCTGCTAAACCTGGTTATCCTTCTTCTTGAACATATGCCCTGAATGAATGATTCCCAAGATCCGGGGAGACCATTCAATGTAAGCGACATCACCAACTCGGCTTCTTCGATTTTGTCTGCAATGGCTTCTAGTTGTACTTTGATCTGAGACACTCTTGTGAAGTATGATTGGATAGTTTCTAAACTTTGCATCTTCACATTCTTGAGTTGTGTTCTCAAGGTCATCTTCCGGTTGATGTTTTTCCCGTCATTCAATCTGGATAAGGCATCAAACATTTGCTTGGGAGTTGTTAATGATGAGACATGGGGGATCAAATGATCCTTGATAGAATCAATAATGATTCTCTTTGCCTTCACTAGGTTCTTGTACTTTGCTTTGGCCTCATCTTCATCAGGTTCTGGAACTTCTTCTTTTACAAAATCTTCTAGATCATTCTCTTCTAGAATGAGCATCACTCTGTACTTCCATGCTCGGAAGTTATCAACGCCTTCTAGCTTCTCATCTAGCTTGGTACTAGGTGCCATCTGTGCTTGAACAATACAATAAAAGATAAAACTTTTCAAGGAAAGGTTTTGTACTTGCCAGAAGGTGTTATGTCAATTTGACCAGTTCCAACTTCAATTTTGCAGTTGCCAAGACTAGGGTTTATGAGGAAACCCTAATTTTTCAAAATTTGAATTTTGGAATTTTGCTCCGAGGGATAGGTGTGCCCTCCTAAGGCGAGTTCCCTAGTGGTCTCACTTTGACCAACGTCCTTCAGAAAGTGGGTGAAGACCCCTCCTAGGGTTTGTGCAGTTGCAGGCAATTGCATCACCAGTTGCGATTTACAAAACTTCATCAAATTGAGAATTCAATCCCAAGGAAATATGTGCTAGGGTTAGGGGAGTATCCGTATGGTCTTAGTTTTCCCAGTGAAATCTTCTATATTGTGCAAATGGCTTCTTTCAGGCCCGCTCTGATACCATGTTAAAATTCTTCTTAAGCAGTTAAGTGTGTGTAGTATTCTTTAATATTTATTCTATTAAAACAATAACTGCATGCATAAGGATCACTGAAAGAAAGGCATCCACAATATACACAAGTTTATCTTGGGAAACTTTCGTGGGGGAGAAAACCCAACAAAGCTTCTTTAATATAGATTCTTCAACAAGTACAATGTCTCTCACAAGAGAGATCTCACCAAAAGAGAAGATCCACCAGAAACCCTAACCAGAACAAAGTAGCGCACCACTAGACCAAGATAGTCCTTCACCAAATAGCCAAAACCCTTTACTGAGACACTTCCTCCTTTGTAGTTGCATCACTCTAAGACTTGCACACTATATGAGAGAGCTAGTTGTGTATGACTCCAAATGAGGTGCTAGGCCTCTTATAAATACTAGTTGGCCTGCCCAGAATTAGGTCAGGGCCGACTTGTCCACTTTACCCTTCTATTTTACATTTGACTTGTGAAGGCACAATAGGGCTGACTTAACAAATATAATATTACAATGTTCTTTAGGGTTTTGTCTTGGTCAAATACAAGATAAATACAATAATAATATCTTCCGAAGCTACTCAAACTTCAACATTGTTAACATATGAATGTCATATACATGAAGACCGGTGGTTTAAAAGTCTTACTTTGTATGACGATCATGGTCCTTTAATTTTGTTTAAAGTGTTGTTGATTATGTGTAGTATTGTCGTTTAAAAGGTGTTTCTTTTAAAGGTGGGCATTGAAATTTTAAAGGGAGAGAAACTTTGTTTTAAGGGGGGACATTGGTTTAGTCCCTAGGGTATTTTAACAGGTGTTTTGCAAGGGCCCTCACACTTCATGTGCCCTTTGCACATACCATGGGTATGTCTAACAAGTATCAGTGATTGAAGACAAATTACAATTTTCTTCTTTCTCAGGTGGATGAGAAGGACAAGGCAATCAAGGATTTGTGTGACTCAATCAGGGCTTGGTTTAAGAAGTCACCAAGTTAAGATGCATTGAAGGTAATTTAAAGGATTGTGTCAGTAAGATCAAAGTTCAAACCTTTTTTTTAAGCAGTATGATTACTTTGTTGTGGGTTGGACAGTTCATATATATGAGCTAGACAAATTCAATGAAGAGGTTTGCCAAGACCTCATGAATGACTATAATAATAAGCAACAACTACTTGCTACTTTGGAAGAAGATGTTAAATGTCTTTCTCAGCAGCATATTGATGATGAGGATGCTTCTCAAGATGTTTTTGATGACATTGTGTAGTAGTGATGATGTTTGTAAGAAGCATGGTATTGATGATGTGCCTTCTTTTCATACTTTGTTGGCTACTAATGAACTAGTTTCTCCTACATTCGAGAAACATACCCGAGGTATTGGGTCCCGATTGTTTTTCCAGATGGGATATACAGGTGGAGGACTTGGGAAGAGTGGATAGGGTATTGTTGTCCCTCTTGAGCTTGAGATGAGACATGTTATCCACCATTTTACATGAGGATTTTCACTGATATTCAAGACCCTTCCCTTGCAGGTTGTGCTAGGATTAAAATGGCTATTGAGCCTCTCTTTGTGGTATGGGGGGCCACTTCTCGTGATTTTCATCACAATACTGGTGCACATTAGAGATTTACAAGCATTTGATTGTATCCATGATGATCAAGTACTTGCATTGGTACGACTCTTGTAAGGGGGTACCTTAGTGATGATTGATGGACTAAAATGGCATAGCAGATTGGAAGGTGTTATCCACCAAGTTTCACATGGATGGACTTGCAGTTGAGCCGCCAAAGATGAACAAGCTATTGTTTAAATTCAGAGTTCAGAGGTCCAACCAAGCCCCGTGGTCCCTTGTACATCCTTCAAATTTTCGTATTTCCATAACTCGGCGGGGAATTGTAATAGATGAGCTAGTATGATGACTTTGTAAAAGGTCTTGGCCAGTTAAGACCCACTCTCCAATGCATTTACTCTGGGGTGTTTTTTTATCTCGCAATTATAAGTTATTTACAACAACTTATGATTGTTGGGTTTTTTCACTCATTTCTCCAAAGATGGAGTATTTGCATTAGTGTTTGGGCCTTAAAGTGATGTCTAAGCCTAGTGTCTAATGTATATTACCATACTAGTCATCAATTTTGAGTCACATGGAAATATGCAAGTCCCCCTTAGGTTTTTTTTTAATGTTTTCGGATAATATAAAATTTCCTGCAAAACGAGATATTTTAATTGTAATTGATGAATAATTCTAAAAAAGTGGTACTAGGAGGCATTGTGTGCCTTAGGGGTATTCATTTTCCATCTCGGAATACCCACTTTACCCATAGACCACCTTTCGAGAGAAAAATAATGATTATTAATCATTAAAAAATTAATTTCTCTCGAAATTAGCCAGATAAAAGACAATTAAAAGGAAAAATTAGGATTCCTTAAAATAAGGAAACATGTCTCCCACATGTTCCTTTTGTCTTAAGTCTTAAAGAGAGTTGTTGGATCTTTCCTAAAATGAGAAAGCACTTATCCTCTAGCCGTCGTTTCCATTTCCACTAAAGCACTTTTCTATACCAACTCACACGCTTTTCTTGAATAAGAAACATCCATTCACACGCTTTTCATGAATAAGAAACATCCACCTTTGCTTTCACCACTCGACTTAACTCATCCTTTTTGCTTTTACCACTCACCTTCCACTTAAACCTTTCCCATCTTTTTGTTTTCACAACTCGCCATTCACTCGAGGATAACTCGCCTTCTCATTAAGGAAACCCTAACTACTCATTTGGCTATTTAATGGAGGCAACCTACCTCTTGTAAGCTAGTTGGAATTTTGCTAAGAGTTTGCTTGTAATACATTGTAATCGATTTATCTTCTATTGGAATAAAAAAGGCTTTGGAGGCTATTGTGGTGTAGAGCTCTCATGTGTGGATTCATGGTGATCAATTGTGTATGAGGTATACTTGTATTTAGCTTATTTTGCATTTATAAATTGTTATTATTGGTCTATGTTTGGAGCTATCTCCTTGTAGGATAGAAATAGAAAAGCTAAGCTTGCTTGATATTTCTGTTAGTTTATGTATGTTAGATAGTTGTGAGATGCATGTTTATTTAGCTTAATGTCATGCTCTTATTGTCTTTCTAATATATGAAACACCATGCTTTTAACTCTTTTGTTGCAAGATTTGTCTTAGTATTGCAGGTTTACATCGTTTGAAGGATAGGTTGAAGTGAGTGAGCTTCCTCCCACTTTCAAAGAGCTTTGAGAAGATCACTTTCCCTCTGCTTTCGTCTAACGAAGACTCCATTGCCCAAGACGTTCCAAGACAACAAGCATTCTTTTTCTCTCCTTCTCATAATTTCTTATAAAATCTTTCTCTTGGTTACCTTTCGTGCATGTAACAGTTTTTTGGTATTTCAAATTCAGATCTAAAGCTAAAACAGTTTGCATGCATGAGTAAGATTTAGATCTAGACCATTAAAATAAAACGAGTTCATTTCTAGCTAGATCTACTTCAAATCTGCTTGCTTTTAACTAGTATTTCAAAGTAAAATCAGTAGGTTAGAAGCTATGCAATCTTACTGGTTCATTTACTGAATATTTGGCAAGTTGTAAGTGCCATTGCTTTGCTGATTTAATATCAGTAAAGAAAGATCCTAAGGTGGTTAGCTTTTTAGCTTCCTCTCCTTAGTTCCTTTTCTGTTGGTTTGCCATTTTTTTTACTTGGATTTTTTTTAATTTGTTAGGGGTGTTCCAAAGCACTTTGAAAGTGTTTTTGGGCATCTTATAGGACTAATTGTTTGCTGTTTTTACGCAGAAGTAACAGGTACAAGGGGAGATTCTGGCGAATTTTTGAAGATTTAACCTTACTCAGAAACCCTTTAAGCAGTTGGGCACCTTCTTCCCTTGAAAAAATTTGTTGAAAAACTTGTAAGCCATTGATGCAGAGATAAAGGATTAATGTGCATTCTCACAAAGAAGAAGAGTTGTAATCATTTCAATAAAGTGGCATAGGCTACACATTGCCTTGCCTTGTCCCTGTAGGGGGATCGGTGTTCGTGTCTTTTCTCTTGCTTTGATTATTTTCAGATTTTTGCTTAAGTTTTTCTAGCTCCTAAAAAAGACCAAAAAAAAAGGAACTCACATCACCTAACTTACTAATAAAACAAACCACAATTTAGAGTAGTTTTTTTTTTCAAGTTCTAGCTTAGATCCACCTTGCATGTATCATCCATCTAGAACACTAATTGCTAGAATAGTTTCATTTTTGTTATATATTGGAAATAATCCAGTTGACTATAAACCCTAGTATGCTCTTCCCATTGTGACTACGCAAAGTGGTCGTTGGGGATCATAAAGGGAGTAGTTGACATATGCCAGCTTTAATTAGGAAAATCTATCTTATTGTGCTAATGTCTAAGACCCCTACTCTGGGTGGAGTGTGTTAAGTCAGGGGGAAAGTTTGAGATCTAGGTTCTCTCCCCGTTGGACCTATGGCACACCCGGTCGGCAAGTCTATAAGAACCCAAGATTAGCAAGTAAGATAGGCCACATAAACACTTTTGCACACAAAGAGTGGGGACCCCGACTTTAATCCCCACTTCACTTTTATCCCAGACTAATACATTGTTCTTCCACAAATAATAAAATACTCAAGATAAAATAAACGCGACATATTCAAAACATCACATTTACTTTTCCTGCACTGGTCTTTACTTTCATCTATCTGATTGGATTATTTTACTTCAAAGCATTTACTATTCAAATCATCTATATTTGGAGTATGTTATAAATGTGAATGACTCTTTTCATGTATTGACAGGGTGTATCCTTTAATTATATTTGAGTCATATGTTGCTGTTATAAATCTTGTTTCATCATATTCACTCCTAGAAGTTTCTTTTATCATTCTTAGATTAAAAGCCTTAGATTATTTTCTTAGGGACTACCCCCCTTGGCTTCGCTAGGAGTTGGCCTAGACGGAGAAGTTGAGAGTAGAGGTGACAGTATCTCAACTTGAAACTTGCCCCCAAGGTTGCACCCGGTGGATTAAGATTTCTTCATGCTAACCCGAGGTGCAAATTAGGCGGCAACAGAAGGTACAGTCTTAGCCGTCTTTGTAAGGGTAGTATGGCAGTGGATCTGGACACTTTACTCCATGATCCAGATGGATGATCTATGTCTGCTCCTGTTGTAATTCCAGTATGGCAAGTATTCAGGGCTGTTTTCTTTGGGCTAGTGTAAAGCTGTCTGTCTTCACAATATGTAGCTCATGTCCAGTGTCAAGATATTCATGACAGAAGTAACTACAAGATCACTGCAGCCTACGTGTCATCAGAACATTAAAAGGTAGCTATAGGAACTTGTGATTATTGGTGGTGTCTTCCTATGTCCAGGTCTGTCCCGCTCTTTTCCTTGTAATCTTGGCATACAGATCAGCAATTTCAAACAGAATCAGAGGAATGCACTATCAACATAATGCAGTGTTGATTGAATAATAAATCAGAAGTTCTTATGTGATGGCAGCTTGCATGGAAATTTTTCATAAGCATACTCAAGGCTTTGGGATGGAGATTTTTCATGCTAACTACCAAAAAAAACAAAAAAAATCCTGGCTAGTCACGAACTTTGTCGACACAATAAAAGGAGGAAAGGGTTGCTGCTGCTACAGTGAACAGTGATGAAGAAATATGCCTTGGTGTAGATCTTGAGGTTCCATCTCTTATATATATCCAAAATGTGAATTCTGTTGCAGGGTGCTTGGACTTCTTTCTGGGCTATTGGTGATGATTTGTTATAGACATAAGAAAAGGAAGGATGATTCTGATGAAGGGCTGCCATGCATGTGGAAGCCTTACTTGTGCCTGTTCTAGGTCCAAACCTCTGTCCAGAAATGCACACACCTGCAAGTGGTGGTAGATATGGTGCAGATCAAAGGGCAAGCTTTGCATATCTTATGAGGCAGATCCCTTATCAAACAATAGGATGTATCTCCATCTCTGTAAAAGCTTGAATGCCCTGGCTAGAAAATAGTATTTCTCCATCAGGTCACATGTAGCATAAAGAGGAAACACCCTAATTAGTCGGTGGATGCATGGTTGCTGTAAAACCCTTGAGACATTCAAAATCAAGCCAGCACATCATTTATTGTAAAGCGTCCAGGCCTCAAGCAGATTTTCTGTTGAGTATTGTTGCCCTAATTAAGGAGCATCCAGCCTATATTGGGTTCTATTGCTATTTTTATCGGAGGACATGGTTAAATAACTACCTTTTAAGAAGAGCATTCAGCATGGAAAAGGAGCCCAAGAAGGAATACATCCAGCATAGACAGTTAATTGATATGGTCAAAGGGTGCTGTACTTGTAAAGCTCCTCACCTTACTTGGTTACTTTATAAGGTTGGTTGAGCATTGTTTGATGGTGAGTTTGTTACACATTGGAGAGGATACCCTTGAAGGCTTTGATTTATTTTGGTTTACTTTGACCCCTAAATGATTGGGGCGCCCCACTTATTGAGATTTTAGGGCATATTTTCTTATACACATTGATGGGGTGTCCACCTTGGGAGAGGAACCACATGTGTCACCTTGGAGACACTTCTTTCCATCACTTGAGGAGATGCCCCACTCTTTGAGTGGTCATTTCATCTTGATCATTGTACATGTGGCTTGACCACCCATTGTTTATTGTATTTTAGATTACTTAGTGGTTGGAGAATTGTACTTTACTTTTCTTGGCCTAAATTATAAGATCTCTCATAAGATATAATTATTTTATTATAAAGGAAGGTGAGCATCACTCTATAAATAGAGGTTCCCCTCCTCATTATTACTCATGGTTGGATTGGGGGAGAAATCCCTTAGCATTTGGAGTAAAATTATGTTGGAGATTTTTGTCTTTTTCTTTGTGCTATGGATGGCTAGCTAGAGTGCTCCCTTGAAGGTGTTATCTTGTGGATGCTTCTCAATGAATGGATGTTCAATGGATGAATGACATTTTGTGTGATGTGATGAGTAAGTGGTCTCTTCATTTCCTTGTGGTATTTTATCTTGAATGATTGCAAATGTGGTGTACTTCTCTAGTGATGGTGGTGTGCCCTCTTCTACCTTTGATGGATCCCTTCTCAAAGACATTGGAAGACTTCTAATGGAGAATTTTTCCCTCGACCTTCTTGAAATTTATGAAGCAACTAGGGTGATCTATTAGGATTTGTAGTGGACTACCCTAATTATCATTTTGGTTTCACTTGCAATATTCCAAAAGAGAGCCTTAGTTGGCCCCATATACCCATTGGAAAGACACTAGTCTTTGGTCCTTTTGTCCATTTCATACTTTTAATCCTTTTAAAACCATTTTGTTGGATATACTCTTCAAAATCATCTTGGAATTCATTTCCCTAAAATCCCAACAATCCTACCCTCCTTGTGTTGGAGGAGAGCCGACTTAAAGTGTAGAAGAGGGTTGGTGAGATGGCAGTGGCCCCCTCTTAGTTTCACCAAGGCCACACTTGAGCTTTAGAACTTTATCTCAAGAAGTGCGGGTTTGTGTGATAACAAGACCAACTAGAGTAGCACTTGGATATAGTGAGACTCCATTGCCAAATGGAGGTCATTCTATCGTTGATTTCTAGGAAGGTTATTTGCACCCATTGTTGTTTTGTTTATTATTGATGGTCATTCTACTAAGTAGCAAAGAGGACAACCTGCACCAATTGATGATTTGGATGATGATGGTATGCCTAAGTTGGGTACAGATCATAGTTTTGTCAATTTACAGGGACACCCTAAACCTTTTGTTAAGTAGGAATAACATTGTGCACCTTCTATTACATAGGAACAAGGGTCTTTACCGCATTGACATCCTCAACAAAGAGATGGCAGGAGTTCGTCCAAGAGTTGAAATTCTTGTTATGGTGGCAATGCTGCTTATAGATCTTTGCAGAAGAGGCGTAAGAGGAAGAATTTTGGACTAGTGCCAACTACCAAGATTAATTGTGGTTGGACTAATGATCAGTCATGACAACATTTGAACAAGTGCACGAGGACTTCAAACCCAATTTGATGTTGTTGAGAACTGACTGATGGTTTCAACTAGTCAATAGAAATTGATAGAGTTGTTTGGTGATGATATGGTGTGGGGAAGTTGAAAAGAAGCGAGTGAAGGCCTAGTCACCGCTTAGATTAGTGATGGATTGAGGAACTATTTTTCAATACATATCGAGAACTTAAAGGGATTTTGAGCAAAGAAAGCTAAGTTTATTTTGATTTGGGTTTTTTACTATTCTTGACAACTCTGAATTTGGTTGATGCTCTTGTTGTAGATTTGGGAGCATTTATGGTCGCAAATTTGGGAGTGTTTATGTTCATAGCTTCCATGGTTGAGATTGCTTGGTTGATAGCACTATGATTTAGGAGACTATTCTTGATAGTGCTTTTGGAAAACCTGTTTCAACCATTTGTGTGTAGGCTGTTGTTGCTCCACCTTTGTTTGTAGAGATGTTTTGGAGGTTCAAGTTTTAAAGAACTCTTTGTTGTAAGTCTTGTTGCATGAATTTTCTTCATTATATTTGGAAGAGGATTGGGAGGAAGTCTTGTGGAGGTAATTGTCCCGGTGTACCTTGTAATGGTCAGACATTTTCATTGTCAATGTTCCTAGCCCAGTTGTGTTAAGGGGGGAAATGATGGGAGATGTGATATATCTTGAATTTTTACAAGACAAGTAGTAGTGATGTTGGCTGTAAGTTGTCATTAAGGGTTGGTGCTGAGATAATGTCACCTTCATAGATCGTCCAAGTTCTGTTTAAGGGAGGATGTGAGAATATTTAATGTAAACGCAACTTGAGGGGTTTGTTGGACCTTTGGGATCACTTCGTGTATGGTTAACCAATTGAGTAGTTATTGCGGTCCAACCCTTTGGGGTCTTAGGGGTAAATCCTAAACCTATTTATTGGTGAGGCTCTAGCCTCATTTGACATTCACATTGCACACACAATGCATTGTGCTCTTCGGGGTCTTTTTACGAAGATGTGCTTCATTGTTTAAAGGTGTTTCTGGACACCACCGTTGCACTTGGTTACCACCATGGGCTCATCTAGAAACCCTAACAATGTTTGCGAACAACATCAATTTTTTCTTACGCTTGCTCAGGATATTCTTCTAACAAACAACAAAATTTAAGTAGTTGTTATACAGAGACAACATTGTGCTATGGAAAATCAGGCAGTGCCTCCCAGTTTTTATTGACAGAACTTTCTAAACTACGACAAACCCTAGTAAGCACAAACTTTCTAAATTGTTATAAACCCTATGAAAACATAAATCTAAAGTAAAACCTTGAAAATGCTAAGGGAGAAGGACTTTTCATGAAATTATTTCCAAAAGATTCCTGAATCAGTTAAGTTGATATGTAAATTTACCTTGCCGAGTGTAGTAGTGGCATGGACAAATTCCAATACCCACTTGCATGTATTCATGGGCATGTGCTAAGGTATACACATGTTTGAGGACAAATCGTCATATCATTTCACAATACATGCTAAAATACTAAAATAGTGATCCAAGGTTGTTTTTGATATTTACAATTGAGTCGATTGACTATTGTAACTTGAAATTTATGTGATAGGTCTAATCAATAGAAAAAATCATTACAATGGTAAAGTGAATATTAAATACTTGAACCATTGTTGCGGGACTCACCAAGCAATTGGGGAGTCTATCACCAAATGGGTTCTTGCCAGTAAAAAATTGGCCAGTTTTGAAAAACTCGGCAAACTCATGAATTTTTAGAGAAAAATTTCAGTCTGCCAATTTTTTACAAAAACCAGTTAGTAGGAGTGCTGAGTTGCCAATTAATCGCCAAGTCTATCCCTAAATCAGTTATCACAGGCAAAAAATCAACCATTTTGGATAAAATCCAGACTTCGTTTAAAATATATACTAGGCTGCCAATTTTTTCAAGAAATCAGTCAGCAGGTGTGCTTTTCTCATTTAAAAGTCAGTAAGTGTGCTTTTCCAATCTTTTCCAAAAACCAGTTAGTAGGGGTGCTGAGTTGCCAATCAATTGGTGAGTGCATCCCTAAATCAGTTATCACGGGCAAAAAATCAACCATTTTGGATAAAATCCAGAGACTTTGTTTAAAATATATACTAGGCTGCCAATTTTTTCAAGAAATGAGTTAGCAGGTGTGCTTTTCTCATTTAAAAGTCAGTTTTGGGGGCTCTTTTTTCCCATTTTCACTTGCAGTCCCCATTCCCGTGAAGGAAAACTTTATGCAAAAGTTCTGATGTTTTATTTTTATATTTTAATTTATTTGGAAAAAAAATCAAATTTTATGCATTTTTTCAGTTGTTTGCCAATTTTGCCAAAGTTTTTTCAAGTCAACAATTTTCGATCCTGGCTGAGTAATTGGCAAGTCCAAGCTCTGCAACATAACTTGAACAGTATATAAGTTTATGACAGGGTCTTTTGCAAAAAGTGCATAAATGTTTATATAAGGCATAAGCTTATTCAATATTTCAAAATTTTGTGGAGTTGTTTTTATCTGCAAATGTTACAAACTTAATGTATATAGTTTTCCTCCAATTTTTTCAGATCAAGCAACAATTCATTCTCTATTTAAACAAGCCTAGTCACCATGCTAGACCTTGAAGGGAAGAAAACTGTTAATAAAAAAATGCTCCAGGATTTTAGGGCATGGGTGTAATCTTTTCTATTCATTTTCAGGTACCATTTCAGCTTGGATTGTCCAAAATGGATCTCCGGAAAATGTTGAAATCTAGCCTTTCTGGGGTAAGTCGGATGGTAAACTTCATGGTAAAAGCATTACATTGAAACAGAAAAATGACTGTTCCAGATCTCAGTTGATGCTTGCAACTGTATAATGCGATGTTGAAATGACGTTTGATTACTGGCCACAGTTTGTTTCTCTTTGCTATTTAATGAATTACTGAAATTGGGTGGTATTAAAGGTGGAAAAGTCTCTTCAAACAATGTATAAAAAGATGCAAAAGAACCTGACCTCAGAGGAGCTGCTTCCTTCATTATGGGATAAATGCAAGGTATGCCATATATTTCATGTTAAATATTAATATGCTCTTTGCTGACAAATTTATGGAAACTTTTTTTCCTTTTGATTTTCAAACAACGTCCTTGTTCTCTTTAGGGGAATGTTCTTGTGTTTCTGTTATTTTGAGTTGGAAATGATTTTTAATTTTCTTTGTTGTCATAATTTTTTAATTTTTTATTCTTTTGATGATAGCTTCTGTTATTATTATTATTATTAATATTATTATATATCATGTTTTTAATTGAATTATTTGGGCTCCATTAACATTTACAACCTAATGGATTCTCCATCAAAATTTGTGTTCTAAATCTCCCAAGTTGGTTAAATGTCTGGTGTTATGAAGTTTTACAGTATTCTAATTCAAAATGTTCTAAGTTACCATGTCCAAAATTGTCTATATTATTGTATACAGTAGCTGACTTATTCATTAACTTCACCTTGGCAGGCAGATTTTCTTGACAAGTATGAAAGTTTTGAAGTGCTGCTTGCAAAGTGCTACCCTAATGAAGCTTTGAGTCCATCATCTGTAGAGATGAAAGAATTATTCAAAACAATCTAATGACCTGTATATTGCACAATTTTGATGTATTTATGATACATTGAATATCGGCATCGCATGCTTGAAGTTAGGCTCTGATGCTGATTGATTGTATTTAATATTTTTCAAAAAGTGCGAAATGTGATGTTTCTTTGCAAAAGCTGTTGGCCACATATTTGTGCAATTGGACGGAGAGATATCTTTAAAAATGAAGTTAGCTGTAGACCTACTAGGTTTCTGTCCAGCACATAAAAGAGTGATTACCCTGTCCTGATCAATGGGCAAGCGGATTACATGAACTGTACTTGTATCTTCTGAGAGCTGGAAACTCCTAATTTATCTACGTAAGCCATGGTATTCTTTGTTTTTCGTTAGTTTGAGTGGCTGTTTATGACAATATCATGGTATGTACTTGTGTTAATTTCAGAGTTTATTGCTGTCAACTGAAATCTTGCACCAATCTCCATCCACAATGAGTGAGTATATTTTTCCCACAGGAAGTAGGGGACATGCCCAACGATAGTTTCAGAAAATAGTATTTTTGAAGTAAAATCTCTAATCTATCTAGAAATTCAGATTTCATTTAAACATAATGCAATGGAATATTATAACACAAATTATAACTTAAATCTTAGTGCATTAAAAGAGTGTTCTCATTTCGAATTAAAGTTTGAACTCTCTGTCTATATATATATGAATGATCCATGAAACAAAGTCATAAATGTAAAAAATGCATATTGGCAACATCATTGCTTAATTGTTAATGACATGGCTACTTCAGTGGTGCATCGAGATCTATATTATCATCTTTATTTAGTGTAAAATCTGACCGCAAAATGCATTGTTTGCTGTTCTGCTGCTTTTTTTTGTGGATTTGGAGATCCATGTCCTATGTTTTTGGAGTCTTTGAGTAGGAAGGATTTCATTTTGATTGGTTAGGATTAGTAAGGCATTTTAGGGTTAGGTTAGATTGATTTATTAATGTTTTATAAATAAAAATTAAGAGTGACATCAGAAAAACTGGTCAGTGGTTTGTGTTTTTTTCTGGAAATTTAGCAAGAAACAGCTTGAGCAGTTTCCAAAACTGATTGAAAACTGCCAAGATGTTTTTGCCACCCCAAAAGCTTTTCTTGGACAATTTTCTAGGTCTGGAAATGTTTCTGGCACCAGAAATGTGTTTCCTGTCCATCAAAAATAGTTTCTTGTTTTGACAGTGATGGAGAAACTGCTTCCAATTTTTGGATAGCAATTAGTGATGACCTCAAGGAACAAATAGGGAAATGCCCATCCACAATGAATGAGTATGGACCACAACAAATAGTTGTAATCTGTCAGGGTTGACATTTGTTTCTAGTTTTCTAATTTGACTACAGATTTGTTAAAAGTAAATAGATGGGCCCCCATTTGATAGTGGATACTTGCCAAGCACATTGCTTTGCCATAGAAGAGAAAGTGTCCTCCTTGGTAATGCAGTTGTTAAAGCTTGTTAGAATCATTTATCCAACCTATGACAGGATATCAACAATTTGAATAACTCACCCAATTTAGATTCAGGTTGCTTCATTTAGTTCTCTATTAAGGAAATTCTTAGCATGCTAATCTGTAAAAGTCTGATTGTGTTGTTGGAGTGTTACGAACAAATAAAATAACTAGAAAGTTGTCCTTGGCAAGATGAAAGCTGTGTTTGGCCTAAAAAATAAGCAATACTCTTTTTTATTCTTTTTAATTTTGACTAGTTGGCAGAACTTTTTTTATTCTTTTTAATTGTGATTAGTTTTTTTTGTGTGTGTGAGTTCTAGAAGCTGTATTACTGCAAAAAGATTATAATACAGTGGGGGCATCCTGGTCTGCCTAGTAGGAAACCAGACCAGGGGTTCTCGAGTTGCGCTTGCTGATATATACGAAGGGTGGGACTGGTCTGCCACCAAGGGAAACCAGACCAGTCCTACCATAACCAGTTTTGAAAAAAGATAAGCAACATAGACATAAAAAGTTGAAGCTGAGACAATCCACTAGACCAGAGTGGGTAGTGGCCGAACTGACCTGATTACATCTAGCATTCCTGCCATTAGACTAATCATTCACTAGTCCAGGACAATGATGTGTTTCTTTCCACCATCCCCCTGGCTCTTGTTATCATCCTTCTGGGAGATCATGCGAGTCTTCCTGATGTGGGTTGGCGCACCGTGCCCATCGGCTGGCATGATGTCCATGTGATGGACATAGCGTAGATAGAGGTGGAATTGAGCAACCAACCGCTCCATCTTGGATTTCTGGTCCTTCTTGACCTCAACTAACAGTTTGGTAATAGTTTCCAGATTGCTGAGGCGACTCAGGATTTCTTCTAGCATTTTCTTGTGTTCCTTGTTTTTCTCCTGTCTGGCTTCTTCCATTTACGAACTCACTTTGCCAATCATCATCTTAGTTAGCCATGCCATCTCCACTGTTTTATGGTAGAGGGTTTCCTTGGGCTGCGTGGCCCCCGGATCAGTTATCCAGTTTACTTCCTGTGCCAGTGCATCCCATGCTTTACCTTTGCGTTTTTCTTTTATCTCCTTTTCCACCGGGTAATGATCGCTTTTCCTTTCAGCGCAACCAGAGTTTGGAAGGTGCCCTTTGCATCTTTTGTCGCCTACTCCATTCTTGACACCCGTCGTGGTCTATTCAAAACTTCATTTCCAAGGGGATTCCTCTTCCTGTGTGTTCACTTCATTCGCACCATCTTGCTTGGCCTGTCGTAGCTCCTTGGTTGGATACTCAGTCTGTACCTCACTTCACAGGGATTCTTCCTTTCCCTACCCTTGTATTTGTAATAGCCCCTGCAGTTGCGCTCCTTTTGTTTGCGGCTATTCCTATTGTCTCTCTTCTTATTGATCGTCCCCTACTGCGAGCTTGTCCTTCCAATTATGGTTTGGTCGTAGTGGTGAGCACTCGTCCTTTTTCCCTGTTGTTGCTCGTATGATCATGATGACCCAACCTCTATCCCTGTGTGGGACCTTGCCCCTACTCGTTTGAGATCCGATTGTGTTGTTCTTCGTACCTGTACTTTGACATGGTGGATAGAGTTTGGACCATGTCACTCCCTCACGCCTTATGTCATTCATTGCATGCGGTTTGTCGTCTGTACTTTCCCACGTGCTTTCCCTGCAACTCTTACTGTCGAAAGGGCCTTGATGTCGTATCCCCGCCTGTTGTTTATGCTGATCCTACATGGTAATTGGTGGTCGAGTGTTAGGCAGTCATATTCGGCCTGGGTCCTGCCGCTAGGCCTTGCACTGTCCTCCTCAATGTGACCTTCCTTGCTTAAGTTGTCTTAACGATCTTTTGTCGGTAGTTGGATGCAGTCTGTTCTGAGTTGTCCATTCGAGATGTTGATCCAGGTAGTGTCTAGTTCTGGACTTTTCTTGCCAACCCCCTCGTTGGCTAGCCTATTCGCCAGGCCATTCGTTGACCTGCGAACCCAGTGCAACTCCGTTGTGTTCAAAATTTTCAGATGCTCCTAGAATTTTTGTAAGGAATGTGCCAGGCACTAGTGTCTCTGAACCTTGCCCACTCTGGTGCCATTTTGGAGTCGTTTTGCTGTGTTGATGACCAGGGTGGAGTCGCCTTCCACGTTAGTGTTTGTCATCCTTTCACGACGTAGGATTTCAAGGTCTAGCTCTAGGGCTCCAAATTTTGTTGCGTTGTTGGTTGAGTTTCCCATACTCCCAACGTACAATCGGATGATGTTACCATTGTTGTCTCTGATCACCCCTCCCATCCCTGCCACTCCTGGGTTTCCTTTTGTTGCCCCATCAAAATTCAATTTGAGGAACTCTAATGGAGGGGGGCTCCAGTTGCGGTTGCTTATTTGGAGTTGCAGTTCCTGCCCTACCGGTGTGCTGTTGCGCCTGTCTTTTAGGTGAAAAAAATCCAGGATGCGGGAATCCTGGTCTGTGAGTTGCGCTTTTTTCGTCTTGCAATTGTGGCTCTACACCATTTCTTGTATTTGTGAGATTATTGCATCCTTGAGCTTTCCTTTTGCCAGGCTTTCATTCCTGAAGATGCGTCGGTTCCTTTCTTTCCATATTGCCCAGATGATCATCCTCGACGTTAGATTCCAGCAGAGGTTCACCATTTCATTTTCACTATAACTCACTTTAATTATTGATGGTTGCACTGATGTTACCTCAGATCCTATTGGACTGGCGATAGATGTCTGCCGCCCAATCCCAAATCTCTGTTGTGTAACTGCATTCATGGAGGAGGTGATTGGTTGTTTCCTCCTTGGCTTGACAGAGGTGGCACCGAGATGGACCTTTATAACCCCTTTTCCTGAGGTTTTCCCAAGTTAGAATTCGATTGTGAAGAACTAACCATTCAAACATTTTGATTTTTGGCCATTGGGGGCTGCCCCAAATCTTTCCCAACTATTGTGCTTGTTCTTCTTGGTCCTGGTCTGTGATGTAATACCGTACTTCTTTTAAGTTGAATTCCCCACCATTTTCCCTACCCCACCTTAATTGGTCCTCTTCCTCTAAGACTGCAATTTTCTTTTTCCCCAGTTCCTCCTCCACCTCTTTCATTAGAGTTGTGATCCGATCTCTATTCTGTGGATTGAGTTTGTCCCAGATCCTCCATCTGTCGCTACCATTCCTTTGCTTCCAGTAGTGATGGATTTTTGTTTTGCCTTGCGCTGTCATTTCTTGTTGGAGCTCCTCCCTGTCCGGATTTTCCAGTTTGGGTTCCTGTTGCCACGCGTCCTCCTAGAATCTGGTTGTTTTACCATTTCTGACTTCCCAGAAGCTGTGTTTATGGATCCAGTTCTTGTTGCACCAGGGGAGATTCCAAATGGTTGATCCCTCCCTTGTGCCCATGAATCGAATTCGATCCCGGTCATTGATGTTCGGGGTATACTTGGCCTTCTAGAGGTTTTCCCACGGTACTGATTTGTCCTTGACCCATCTCCACCATAGTTTTGCCCCGTAGACTTTGTTGGTTACCTGTGGGTCTTGTAACCCCAGGCCTCCTTTGCCTTTTGGTCTACAAACCTTTTCCCATGCTACTAGGGTCGATTTCTTTTTATTTTCAGCACATCACCATAGGAAATCTCTTTGAATGGCTCTTATCTTTTGTAGTATTTCTTTGGGAGCGGGAAACACTGACATCATATACGTCGGGATTGCTTGTAGAACCACTTTGGTAAGGATAAGCCTCCCAACCAGGTTGAGCATTCTGTAAGTCCAATTTTTTACCCTCTCCTGCAGTTTGTTGATCACTCCTTCCCACGTTGCCATGTTGCATGCTTTGTCCGTCAGGGGGATTCCCAAATATTTCGTTGGGAGCATTTTGCGTTCAAACCCCAAAATGTTGGCCAGGTTTCTTTGAATTGCAGGATTAGTGTTGAAGAAATAGTTCATGGATTTGGAGTGGTTGATCTTCACCCCTGAGGCCTCCCCAAAGTCTTCTAAGATTCTCTTATAGGCTTTTGCTTCCTTGACCGTGGGTGTGCCATGGAGTAGGGTGTCATCAACGAACTGTTGATGTGTGGAGGTTGGACAATTTTCGAAAGGTTTGATACATTTTATTTCCCCTGCTGCAGTTGCGCTTTTTATGCCTTTGTTGAGCTCTTCCATCATCAAAATGAACATGAAGGGGGATAGCGAGTCTCCTTGTCTAATGCCCCTTGAAGGCCAGAAGGGTTTTGCTAGGGCTCCATTGATTAGAAGCGAGTAGCTTGTCGTTGAGGCGAGATTGACGATCCAGTTGATCCACTGTTGTTCGAAGCCAAAGGCTTCCAACGTCTTGGTCATATAGTGCCAGCTAATTTTGTCATAAGCCTTCGCCAAGTCAAGTTGGATTATCATCCCCCATCTCCTTTGGCTTTTCAGCGTGTGTATAAGCTCATGGGCATGGATGATGTTGTCCAGTATTTGTCTTCCTTCTATGAAACCTGCCTGTTCTTGTAAAATAAGTGTGGGTAGGAGAGGTTTCAGTCTATTGGCTATGACTTTGGAGATTATCTTGTAAACTACATTGCATAAAGCTATAGGCATGTAGCGATTTGGGGTCCTTGCTTCATTTTCTTTTGGGATTAGAGTTATCATTGTGGCATTTAACGCTTTCAAGATGGAGGCCGAGCATTTGGAGTCTTCCACCACCCTATAAACATCATGTTTAACCACTTCCCAGCAAGCTTTCAAGAATTCCACTGTGAAGCCATTTGGCCCTGGGGCCTTTCCATTGGGCATCTCCTAGACCACTTGGTCGATTTCTTCCCTTGCGATGGGTTTGCTTAGATTGATATTTTGTTCCTCGATGACCAACTTGGGGATGTGCCGAGTTATCCTTTGTATGGCATGTGTTCTGTCTTGGTTGGGTTCATGGGCTATCCCCTGGAAGTGATTAACTAGTGTATCTTCAATTTCCTTGTGGGATTCTCTTTTGATCCCATTATGATCCCTAATTTTCAGAATTTTGTTGTGGGTTCTTCTTGCAATGGTTGTTCTATGAAAAAAATTGGTATTCTGCACCCCTTCCTTTAGCCACCTAATTCCGGACTTTTGGTGCCATAGAGTTTCTTCCTGTTGTCATCTTGCTTCCCATTCCTGGTTCATTTGGATCTCTTCTCTTTTCTGATCCTCTGTGTATCCCTCGTCTATGCATAGTTCCTGAAGTATCCTCATTCTGTCCTCAATATTATTTTTTTTCTTGGTTTATGTTTCCAAAGATTTCCTTGTTCCACTCCTTGAGTTTCTTATAAAGTTTGAACATCCCTATCCCTTGCTTCAGTGGTTCCTCTCGCCACCATTGGTTGATGTTCTCCTTGAAGGTGGGGTGTTCGATCCAAAATTTCTCAAATCTAAAAGGTCTGTTCTTCAGAGTGGTTTGGAAGTTTGCTTCCAATTGAACTGGCCAATGGTCTGCCCCCCCCCATGGAAGGATGTTGCAGTCTAAGGTTAGTCCCTACAGGATGATGGATTCCGACACCAGGAATTGGTCTAGCCTTGTAGCTACTTGGTGGTGATTTATTCGTTCGTTATTCCAGGTGAACTGGGCATTGTTGGTTTTGATGTCCACCATCTCCATTGTATCAATGAAAGCTGAGAAATCCTCTGCATCTCTATCCAGTCTCCTGGTGCCCCCTTTTTTCTCCGCAAGTGTTGTAATGATGTTGGAGTCCCTTGCTAGGATCTAGTGGAGGTTGTTGAATCGAGCCTTTAGATTTTCTAGGTCTAGGAGCATCCTTCGTTTTTCCTCCAACAACTGGGGACCATACACATTCGTGCATAGAATCACCTCTGTGTTACCTATAATTTGCATGTTAACCGAAAGTGTGTGTCTCATGGCTTCGACTTCTAGTAGGTTCATCTATTGTGGGTTCCACAAGGTGAGGATACCCTCTGCCATCTGTTGGCCTTCGACAACCAACATCTTGTACTTACTCCATTGTTTTTTGTTGATTGTTTCCATTCTGTCTACAATGCATTTTTTCTCTTGGATGAAACAGAGGTCAGGTTGTTCCTTCCTCAATCTATTTTTACATATTTTTTGCTTTCGGGGGGTTGTTTAGGCCTCTTATATTCCATGTTATAATATTCATTTAAACATGTGGGGGCGAGTTGGGAAAGAGCTTTTTGATCTTACCTGAGTTTATCAGCAGGGCTCCTAATTCTTGTAGGGCTATGTTGTTTGATTTCATGCCTTTCTTTCGCCTCGTCTGCTTGGGTGAAAGCTGTGGTTGTCCCTCACCTGCTTTGATTCCCAGGTGTCCTATCTCGCCATGCGTGCGCTTGATCCCTCTGGATTTTGCTTCCTCCCTTAGAAGGAAGAGGTATTGGATGCGATCTAGTTGCTCCGCTGACACATTGTCTACTCCCTGCCTTTTCCATTGCTCCAATATATTCGGGAGATCTATTCCTTCCCTTTCCACAATGTCTATGAGATCAAGATCTTTCGTGCCTACCTCGCTTGGTGTCATCTCCGAGTCTATATATGCCTCCTGCATTGGGGTGTTGGCGTCTTCGTTTCCTTCTTCCATAGGACTTGCGCTACCTCCATGTTCCCTCTTATTGCTTGGAATATCTGTGTTCTCATGAGTTGTTTGTTCCCTAGCTTCTCTAACTTTTGTTTTTTCCTTTCCTCCTTCCCCTTGGTTGACTATGTCCCGTCCTTCTGGTCTAGTCATGGTTTCTGGATTGCTTCCTGTTGGGGCTTTGCTTTGCTTCTTATTTGCTCTGTTTCTGTGGTTCGGTTTTACAAACCCGTCCTCATCCTGTTGTGTTTTGGTGTTTTCCGTTTCTTGTTTTTTATTGAGAGGACATTCTCTGATTAGGTGTCCATGTTCATGGCATTTTCTGCATCTAAACGGGATCTGCTCGTAGTCGATGCTTTGTATCCATTCCTCATCCCTGAATTCCAGGCTTCTGGCTTCTGAGAGTGCCCTTGAAACATCCATCTCTATGCAGATCCTTGCATAGGATGTATATCTCCCTTTTAGGGTTGCTTTCGATGTCTTAACATATTTTCCAAGCTTGTTCCTGATTGCTTCGAAGGTGGATGGCAGCCAATAGTCTAGCGGTAAGGAGTAAGCCTCGGCCACACTGAGACATTTTTAAAAGTTTCTTTCTCTGGGGAGAAGTTTTCCTTCCACGGTCGCATGTACAGCCCTGCTGAGGCATGGAAGTATGGCCCCCCCTCAAAGACTTTATCCTTGTCCTCCAGGTTCATGAAGACTGCTGTGAAGAATCCTTTTGAGCCCAGGTGGAGTTCCACTTCTCTGTTGGGCTTCCATTGATATTTTATCCAGTTGCGCAACATTCTTTCTGTGGGCCACAAACCCATGAACTTGCAGATTAGTGCATGCGTCTTCATCTAGTCCCGATAGAGTTGTGTTTGTGGGTCTTCCAGTATAACCTTGGGTATCAGTGTTGTTTTAGGTTTACATGGGTTGTGCCCATCTACCCCACCGGGGTTCGCTGGTTCCTGTGCATCCTTCTGAGCTTCTTTGGCTTCTTCCCCCACGCGATCCCTTTTTTCCTGGTTGCTCTCCTGTTTCTTTTCTAATCCTGATCCCGAGATGCTTATCAACGTTTCTTTGAAACCAATGCCTCGTGGGCCTTTCCCCCCGGCCACCACTACCTGCTTGTATGAGGGGGTTCCACTCCCGCCCCCTTTGGTAACCATTATGTTCGCTGCTGAGACCGCAACTGTCAACCCCTAGCTTGCGGTTTCTCCAAGTTCTGTCAAACCCTAATGACTAGTACTTTAATTGTGATTAATTGGCAGAACCTTTTTATTCTTTTTAATTGTGATTAGTTGGTAGAACCTTTTTATTCTTTTTAATTGTGATTAGTTGGCAGAGAGCTATGCATGCAGGTTTTTATTCTTTTTAATTGTGATTATTTGGCAGAAAGCTATGCATATGGGGATTTGTGACAGATTTATACAACCATCTGCCTATTAATTTGCATATCATTCCTTGGACAGTTGAGGCTAATATTTAGGAAGAATGCAAATAATATTCTAAAGGAATAATGAGAATAATATTCTAAAATGTTTTGAAAATTGCTAATGGAAAATTCATAGAAACTCATATCCTATAAAAGTGGTCAAAATTTGCTAATGGAAAATTTATATTATATTTAAGTGGAGAGAGTGAACAATGTGCCTATGGAAGAGCAGAGAAGCTTAAGAAGTGTTGTGTGGGGATATCTTGCTTCCCAAGAATTGTTTTCTTTTCATCCAAGCAAGCTTCGAAGATTCTTGTAGGGAAACACCCACCCACCCATCCACCCCTTCTTCCTCGCGGGTAATCTACAATGTTCCCGTAAGTTTCCATACATGGGAATGGAGAAACATACATAAGTGCAACGTAAATACTAAATTCAAATTTGTAAATGATACAAACACAATTCATCAATGACCATTGTTATTATCATATTGTCATTGATATATCATATTTCATTGTAAATTGGATGAGATCACTTTATTCGAGGCTCTGTTTGGGTCCCTTCAATACTTTCTCGTGGAATTTAGCCCTCGCAGGGGTGATTCTCAAACCTGATTCTTATAGGCTCTATGAGGTTCCCTTTAGCCCAATTGGTTGTGGGATGGAATTTTATCCTCCCCATCCAGGTTCTATTCCTATAAGTGAGATGTTGAGCTCATAATGAGTATATTGTTGTAATGACTCTGAGCCTTGTTGGACTTCACATTATGCATTGAAGAGTGTAGGGTACCATCCTTGGAATGAGGAAAAATCCTTGGAGGCTTTCCCTGAGAGTTATAACCTAAAAAAATAATTTCAAATTTATAACTTATAACAAAATCATTAATAATACATTGATTTGAATTTATCATTCTAATTAGTACTAAGAGAAATTTAAATATTAAACAATAGATAATGAATTATGAACTAGTAAAACAAAGTTGTCAACTTAATGAGAACTCTTAAGAATTCTAGTTTTTTTAGATACCTCATTTAGTGACTATTTTTACCCCATTTCAAAAGGGGGTACAAATTAGAATGATTTGAATTTATCATTCTAATTAGTACTAAGAAAAATTTAAATATTAAACAATAGATAATGAATTATGAACTAGTAAAACAAAGTTGTCAATTTAATGAGAACTCTTAAGAATTCTAGTTTTTTTAGATACCTCATTTAGTGACTATTTTTACCCCATTTCAAAAGGGGGTGCTACCCATAGCAGCTCTTTCTTGCAGTTTTTTGTTAAAAAAAAAAAAAAAAAATGTTTTTAATAAAAAAAAACATATTTTTATGTTAAAAAACATCATTTTTATTAAAAAATAATTAAAAAAAAAACACAGTTTAAAAACACATTAAAAAAATAATTTTTAATTTAAAAAAAAAAATACATGTTTTTAATAAAAAAACATATTTTTATGTTAAAAAACATCATTTTTATTAAAAAATAATTAAAAAAAAAACACAGTTTAAAAACACATTAAAAAAATCCAAAAACATTAAATAAAAAAAATTGGATGAACAAAATTAAAAAATAAATATATATAAACTTAAAAAAAAACTTAAATTTTAAATTTAAATTTATTATTTTTCTTTA
>ML776556.1:1055350-1107158 GCA_009831015.1 Picea engelmannii | reverse complement strand
TGTTAAAAAACATCATTTTTATTAAAAAATAATTAAAAAAAAAACACAGTTTAAAAACACATTAAAAAAATCCAAAAACATTAAATAAAAAAAATTGGATGAACAAAATTAAAAAATAAATATATATAAACTAAAAAAAACTTAAATTTTAAATTTAAATTTATTATTTTTCTTTATATATATATATATATATATATATATATATATATATATATTTTAATTTTGTTATATTTTTTTTTAATTTTTAAAGAAAAAAAAATATGTTATTTTTTAAAATAAAAAAAATGTGTTTTTCTTTAGAGATTTTTTTTCAAATTTTAATGTAAATTAAAAAAATAAAATAAAAATTGATTAATAAATAAATTATCACTTTTTGATTTATAAACTAATTTGAAATTCTTTGTTTATGATAGTTTGAGAATTATTTGTATACAATGGTATTGGTCTTTAAAGTTACGATTTTAATAAGTCTCAATTTTAACCACCCTGCTAAAAATGAGTGATACCAACAACACTTTGGTTAATTTTTGTTATTTAATTTTTGTTTTTAAATTTTGATTTTGTTTATTTAATTTTTGTTTTTAAATTTTGATTTTATTTTTTAAATGTATTTTTTATTTTAATTTTCGTTTTTAAAATTTTTATTATTTAGTTTTTGTTTTTAAATTTAAATTTAATTTTTGTTTTTAAATTTAAATTTAATTTTTATTATTTAATTTTTGTTTTTAAATTTTGATTTTGTTTTTTAAATGTATTTTTTATTTTAACTTTTATTTTTAAAATTTTTATTATTTAATTTTTGTTTTTAAATTTAAATTTAAATTTTGTTTTTAATGTTTTTTTTTTTTTAACTTATGTATTTATTTTTTTATTTTGTTTTTCAATTTTTTTTAAATTATTTAAAAAAAAAAAAATTGTGTTTTTAATGTTTTAGGTTCATGTTAATGGATTTTTTTTTAAATTAACTTTCAAGACATTTTTAATAAAAAAAAAATAATAATTAAAAAAATGTTTTTAAATAGAAAAATGTGTTTTTTTCCCTTTTAAAAACGTGTTATTTTTTCTTTAAAAAATTAAATAAAAAACGTGTTGTTTTTTTTTTTCTTTAAAAGAGAAATATGTTTATAGAGATTCTTTTTTCAAAATTTTAATGTAAATTAAAAAAATAAAAATAAAAATTGATTAATAAATAAAATATTGTTTTTCAATTTATAAACCAATTTGAAGTTCTTTGTTCATGATAGTGTAAGTGATCGGGGTCATTGTTTCAATTAAGTCGTAATTTTAACTCAAAAAATAAAAAGGGTGCTACTGGTAGCAACACTTTTCGATTTGAGGGTCAATTCCATGCAATGGTATTTGTCGTCAAGGTCGCGATTTCAAACAAGTCACAATTTTAGCCACCCTACAAAAAATGGGTGCTACCGGTAACACTTCTTTTTGAAATGAGGGTTTATTTTAGTGTTTTTGACACAAATATATGTGTTTTTTGCAACCAAGTTCTCGTTAAGTCGATAACTATATTGTAAATTAAAATATTTCAAAAATACTAAAGAGCGATGAGTCAATGACTCAATTTGAGGTCATCAATGTCTAGAGTCAAAAGTTAAGACTATAAATATGGAAAACTAAAAGTAGTTAAAAGAAATCACATTAATAAGCATCAAGGAGTCAATTCTATTCATTGGTCCTTTGCATCCGTTTGTTGTATGAAGACATCATGACCATCAATGGGAATTTTATTATGATTTAGTCACTCTCATGAGTAGTGATGGGAGAGGTAAAGTAAAGTAGATTTATATTTAGTTTGTTTTTTTGTTCTTTTATGTTCTTAAAGTTTTGGGGTTTTAGAAAAAAATAGAGGTCCGAGGGGGAGGGGGGAGTTCAAGAGGGGTCATTTAGGTGTTCCATTTTTCAAGACCTGGGCACCCACAAGCCCCCCATTTTGCGAAACACATCCCACACACTAACAAAATGTTTTGTTGTGCATTTTCCAAAATGAGAGACATGATGAAATGATTCACCAAGCCCCCTAGCTCGAGGCGTGAGAGTCACATGGGGGGAACAACCTTGACTTTGCGGGACATGTCCCCATATAACACAAATTTCATTTAATGATAAAATAATAAAATATTATAACACATTATAACTTGAACCTTAATGCATTGTTTTCATTCTTGAATTGAAATTTGAATTATATATATATATATAACAATGTCATAAATGCGAATTGATAACATCATTTCTCAATTGTTAATGACATGACTACTTCAATGGTGCATTGAGATCTACATTATCGCCGTCATTTAGTGTAAAATTTGACACAAAATGATATTGTGTGCTCTTTAGTGCATTGTTCTCATTTCGAAATTGAAATTTGAACTTGATATTCAATGTTCACACACACACACACACACACACACACACACACACACACACACACACATATATATATATATATATATAGAGAGAGAGAGAGAGAGAGAGAGAGAGAGAGAGAGAGAGAGAGATGTCAAAAATGCATATTGGCATCATCATTGCTCAATTGTTAATGACATGGCTACTTAGGTGGTGCATTGAGATCTACATTATCATCTTCATTTAGTGTAAAATATGACACAAAATGCTATTGTGTGCTCTTTTGTTCACTAATCTACTACACATTTTGTGGATTTGAAGATCCATGTCATCTATTTTTAGAGTCTTTTTGAGTTGGAAAGATTCCATTTTGATGGGTTAGGGTTCGTAAGGAATTTTAGGGTTAGGTGAAATGAATTTATTGATGTTTTATAGATACAAGTTACGAGTGAAATCACAAAAATTGGTCAGTGGTTTGTGGTCATTTATAGAAATTTAGCAAGAAATAGCTTTAGCAGTGTCCAAAATTGATTGAAAACTACCAAGATGCATTTTCCACCTCGAACACATTTTTGAGACAATTTCCTAGGTATGGAAATGTTTTTGACACCAAAAATGTGTCTCATGTCCATAAAAAATAGTTTCTTTGTTNNNCCCCCCCCCCCCCCCCCATTCCTAGGGGTAACTAGAGGAGATCATGTCTTGAGGCCCGTAGTGAAGAACGTGATTTACACCATGATGATTATGATCAACATGTCCACAGATGACAGCCCAACAACCCCTCTCATTTGTCTCCCAGTTGGATCAACCAAGGCTCGTCACATTCAAGCAACCCAGAGTATGGGAGATGGTAAGCCATTGTCACCATGAGGTATGTAAGTCCTTTCATTCAAAGTGTTGTACTTAATTTTTCAGGCATGTGGATGAGGATCTTTGGTTGAAGTTGGATAATGGATCATTGGTTTGGGAAATTGTGTTAGTTGCCTTATTTCACCTTGGTGGTTATCTTTTGTGCTCTAGTCCTGTGTTTTCACCGCTTAGGGGAAAAGGGGTAATACTAGGGGGGGCTCCCAAGAGTAATGTTCTTCTCTCGATTGTACTTTACACTTTCCACCTTGAATCCTTATATTATACTAAACTTAGGCTATGGTCCATTCTCTCATGAGAAGAGGGGTTGAAGGCTCAGAGGTTGTTTCACGACTGCTATAAAAGAGTAAGAAAATGATGCTAGAAAAAAAGTGAACATAGCAAAGCAAGACCACCAAAAGTCAGTCCAAATTGAGTTCTACTCATTCAATGCTTGCCCCAGTCCCAAAAAGTGATGCTAAAGCTTAAAACCTTTTAAAGGGGACTAGAAAATATAATATAAAATGCGAGGATTGGAAAGATGGTTGATAAAGGGGTTTGGAAAAAGGTGGCACATAAATATTGGGTAACTCAAGAGAAAGCACACCCTCCACAAAGTTGCTCATAGAGATGGATTTATGACACCATAAGCCATGAAGTAATTCCTAAACCATATCATTTTCACACTTACTCTTGGTGGGTTTTTTACTTTCCCTTGTCACTCTCAAGACCTATCCCTCTACTTGGGTTGTTTTATTTCCTGTCTAGGTGGCACACCTAATAGGGCTAGATGAATACCCTCCCATACTTAAACTTAGTAACTCACATGGGGTCCTGGACTGGAGTGATGCTTGAAGGGGATACTGAGGTGAATTATCTTACATGGCTTATATATTAAGCTGCATATTATTTTGTATGTATTAAGGATTGATGTTTCTTATAAACTTTGGCTAACCATATTTTATACTTTGGCTTGTTTTGAATGCCCCTGGCATGGTTCTTGAGGGACATCTTGGGCTTGTACCCAAGATTTTGTGCCTTTATTGTAGGACTTTGGCACATGAGATGAAGGGTAGTGGAGCATCTAGTGACTCACCACCCTCAGACAATGGCTCTCACATTCTTAGGACCTTGGATGATGGACAAATGGGCTTGGTTTGAGCGGTTTTGGTCATTTGCCACACATATGGGCTGGAAGCCTCATAGGCTGGGAAGAGTACCCTAGGGATTTGGTGCACAAAGGATGGAGGACATTGTAGTAGAAGGTGTTTGGGAATCACTTGGATATGCAGTTGTAACCCTCTCAACCTTGGATGTTTCCTTTGGAGGCCCTTGATGTCACCCTTCTAGCCTTGACGCCATCTTTTGGCTAAGGTTTTGATGGATGGATGGGTGTTGAAGATGATTGACATGGATTTGGGTGAGAAGACACCTAACTTCACACTCTTTCAGCCTTGGAGGATGCCACTTGTCCTTTGGAGGCATGACATCACTGTCTCCTAGCATGGTGTCACTCTTCTAGCACATGATGTCACCCCTTTTAGGGTTTTATTATGTATTTTTGTATTTTGACATATTGTTAGAGGCTAATTAAGGGGTTGGCCCCACTTACTTTATGTTGTTGACAAATTATGTGGAAAAATTGTATTAGGGTGGCCTCGTATAAAAAGGCCACCCTCACATTTCATTTCATTATCACTTTTGACCTTTGTGAGAGATACTTCTTAAATTTTCACCCTATAAGGGTTACTAGCTCTTTTCTACTCATGCGCTATGCTTGGAAGATCAATTTGTGGAGGCTCTTTACTGATTTTGGATGGAATTTTCTGCAATTAGTGTTTTATCTCATGGTATCTTGGTGAAGTGAGTTTTTTTGCAATTTTTTTCTTATGCTATTATGTTTCATGCTTAATTTTTTATTTCATGCTAGACGTCTTGCTTGGTGAAAACCTAAGAGAGGAACATAAGTGTTTCTTCCTCTCACAAGGTAGTTTTTGTCCAAAATTTGTGAAAGAATCCTTGCTAGGGTTAGACTCCTAAAGTCCTAAAGTGCTATAACTTTAGGATTTTAGTCTTAAACTTTTGGTATTGACATAGTTGAAGCTACAAGAAGGGAGAAATGGTTTCTAGGGCCCAAATGTGCTTGCACCCTAGAAATACTTCTCCTCAAAATTTAAACCCTGAGGCCTAATGTCCTAACACCTTAGAGTTTGAATCCTACCTCTTGGCTTCAAGTAGGCCATTATTCAAGTCTAGTTGCATTTGTTGTTATAAGACTCCATAACCCTTTAAGGCACCGATTTTAAAGCATTCTCATGGTGAATTGATCAACAAACTCTTCCTTTCAACTCTCTTAATCATTCTACTAACCTAACTAACACTAACATTAGCAAGCTTGTTGAATAATTTGCTAATGTTACAAAAGTTTGCTACAACCATCTGATAACACTTTAATTTGTTGCATAGACTCTTGAAAAGGTGGCTTAATTTGTTCAGAAGTTTCCTTAAACAATTGGTTATTATTCTAGTGGATGTATGCTAAGTTTTCATTGTCAATTGTTTTCATTTCTGTGTACTAATTTGTGTTTCTATTGTAAATCACTTATTGTTGTCATATCATTGTTTACTGCTGCAAATCTACAACAACCATTGCAACTTACATTGTCTAGTGTCTTTAAGAAGTATTAATTACATGTTTGGACTTGGAAATAATCATATATATGTTGTAAATTATCCTTTTTTCGGGCATGTACTCAAACAACTCCATACCTATTTTATTACCTCAACCTAGACCTTTGTTTAGGTGATCAAGAGAGGGGGTGATAGGCTTGGCTACTATACTTGCAACTTTGAGCCCTTCAAGTCACCAGGGAAGCCTCCCTTGTGGTGGACCTCTTCCATCACTAAAACGAGGGAAGTTATTACTAAGGTGACAATGGTAGGATCTTCCATTGTTACACAAGATTTGGAGACTTGTGGTGGGGCTTTGCACAAGTACAAATCCTGCAATAACATGTTTGACAGTGATGGAAAAATGGATTCCAATTTTTTTGATAGCAATTAGTGATGAACTTAAGGAATAAATGGGGGACATGCCCATCCACAATGAATGAATATTAACCACAACAAACAATTGTAATTTGAGAGTATTGGCATTTGTTTCTAGGTTTCTAATTTGACTACAAATTTGTTAGAAGTAAATAAGTGGACTCCATTTGAAAGTAGATACTTGCCAAACACATTGTTTTTCCATAAAACAGAAGGTGTCCTTAATGAAACATTTGTTAAAGCTTATTAAAATCATTTATCCAACCCATGACAAGGTATCACAATTTTTCCAACTCTTACCCTATCTAGATTCAAGTTGCTTCATCTAATTCTAGCATAGTAATCTCTAAAATGTGTGATTGTGTTGATAGGGTATTAAGAACAAATAAAATAACTAGAAAGAAGCCCTTGGCAAAATGGAAGTTGTGATTAGCCTAAGAAATAATCAATTATTTTTCATTCCTTTTAATTCTCATTAATTAACAAAAAGCTATGCGTGTGGGGATTTGTAACATATTTGTCGAGTCATCTGCTTATTAATTTATATATTATTCCTTCGAGAGCAATGGATAATATTTAGGAAGAATTAGAAATAATCAATTATTTTTCATTCCTTTTAATTCTCATTAGTTAACAAAAAGCTATGCATGTGGGGATTTGTAGCATATTTGTCAAGTCATCTACTTATTAATTTATATATTATTCCTCTTAGAGCAATGGATAATATTTAGGAATAATTAGAAAACAATCTTTTAAAGTTTTTAAAGGTTTTAATGGAAAATTAATATAAAACTTGTATTTTATAAAGGTGGTCAAAATTGTTGATAGAATATTCATATAAAACTCATATTGTATTTAAGTGTACTGAAGTGGAGAGAGTGAGAAATGTGCCTATGGAAGAGTAGAGAAGCTTAGGAAGCGTTGTGCGGGGACAACTTACTTCCCAAGAAGAATTGCTGCCTTTTTTGGCCAAGGAAGCTTAGAGGATTCGCATCGAGCCCCGCCCTGTTGCAAAGGCTTTCACCTTGAAATAATAATAGATCCTCTTAATATTGGGAACTCCTTATCCAAGATTAGTGCGTGAAGCTTGACCTACAAATTCATGGTCATTTGGCTATTTAAAAAAAAAAAACCATAAATGGGTGGATTGGGAAAATCAAAACCCTTGTGGGAGTTTTGAACTTTATTCATTAGAGATGGCTATTTTTTAGTGGTATTTTTTCCATGTTTGAGAGATATCATATCTTTTATTCAATACCATGGTTTTGAAACTCCGTTCTATTCATGAGATTTTGGGCCATTAGTTTTGACTATAGATTGGATATGCCCTCCTTGAAGATGAAATCAAAGGTATTCAATACCATGGTTTTGTAACTCCGTTTTATTCATGAAATTTTGGGCCATTAGTTTTGACTATAGATTGGAGATGCCCTCCTTGAAGATGAATCAAAGGTATGAGATATGGAATAAAAATTTCAGTCTTTCAAATATATGTGGACAATCTCCAACTGTGTTAAATTCTACACATTGGACTTATTTATTAGAATAAATAGGATTTATTCCAAGTATCACTTGGTTAATTAGAGGAGATTTAAATCTCATACACGGAATCCTTGAAGAAAGGGGAGCCAATAAAGAGAATCATGACAAACTCTTCACTTATTTTATCAAGACAAATGAATTAGTAGATGTTCAACCAAAGAATGGGCCATTCACTTGGAACAATAGAAGGAATGGTAAGAATTTTGTTATAGAGCTTGTTGACAAATTCTTGATCACTGAACTATGGATTATTTTCCAATACTTTTCATCCAACACTTTTTTGAGATTGCAAATGCAAATCTATCCCAAGTGGTGGAAGAATATTGTAGATCAAGTAACATGCTAAAATATCTTGGCTCTTCCTTCCTAACTTTGATCCCCAAAAAGGAGAATGCATTAAGCTTTGAAAGATTTAGACTAATATCCTTATGCAACTCGGTGTAGAAAATTGTCATCAAAACTATAGCTTCATATTGAAACCTTTACAAGGTATCCTTATCTAGGAGGAACAATGGGGCTTTGTAGCAAATCGAAAAATATAGAACTCCCTGGTTACTGTTCAAGAGGTGACTCATTCCTTAAACATGAGAGCATATTATGGAATGATAATGACATTGGACTTAACAAAAGCCTATGACAGGTTTCAATGTGTGTTTCTCAACACAGTTTTAATCAAATTTGGCTTTGACAAAAAATGGGTGAGTTGGGTAGAAAATTGCTTCTCCGTGACGTTCCTTGAAGTTTAGAATAATGGGAATTGGGGGCCCTTTGCTTTCTTAAATTTCTTGAGAGGATTAAGACAAGGCTACACTCCCTCTCCCTTTTTGTTCATCATTTTAATGAAAGCACTCAACACAATAATTGGAGTAGCTAGATATATAGGTCTCATTAAACACATCAAGATCTCTACCGACATCCCACTATGTCACATCTCAATTCATATATGACACTCTCCTTTTGGGCTCAATGACCATTAGGGAGGCAAAGAACTTTGAGAATTTAATTCTACAAGTCTTTGAGGCAACATCTAGATAAGATATCAATTTAACTAAATCCTTAATCTTCTTTTTGAAACCACGGTCTAGATTACAACATAGAATCACTATAATTCTAGGCTTTCAAGGGGAAGAATTCCCTTCAAAATCCCTCAGATTTCCATTATTTGTTTCAAGGTTTGGGAGACTTAGCTAACATCCTACTATTGAAAAAATCAGGGAAAATATGGAATCATGGACCAAACATATTGGATAGTTGTATGCATTTTTTTCATTTTATGAGTAATTTCTATAATCTTAAGTTCTGTGGTGGTGTCCTAACATTGTATTTTTTGAGATTGAATGGATTTTTCATGAAATTCCTATGGAATAGACCTAGTGAAAGAAAAAAGTGGCACTTAGCTCCATGAACATGAGCTACTTATCCAAGGAAAAATCGTAGTTTTGGGATCAAGTGCTTAGAGTGAATGAACAAAGCCCTAGTTGTTAAACTAGTATGGATGATGTTTAAGGACCCAAAGGAAATATGGAGTAAACACATTAGAGTTAAATGTATTTTGTATGCAAACATGGTAGATACATTGAAGTTGCAATCTTTGTTGAGATTTGGGTACCTTGGAAAGTGGTCCCCTTGTGTTTGTGAGCTTCTAAACACATGTGGGAAGTACTTTGTACCTTGCACTATGTACTTTATGTCTAATTTCACTTTGACTTAGGAGATTTAAGTCAAAAGTGAAATTTGGTCATTTAAGCCTAAAATGACAACTAATTCACTTTGTGGGTGAATTAGGAGACATAAAGTGAAACTATGGAAACTTAAGTAAAGTGGGTTTTGAGTTGAGATTTACTTGAGAATATCTCAACCATTGACTTAGGATGAGATGAGATGATCTCATCCACCCATATTTTAGGTTTTCTTATGCATCCTTAAGGAGGGCGCATAGGGTAAATGAGAGCTCAATTGTTCACTTGTTCACCTTGAGAGTTTGGTGAGTAGAGAGGTGAGAATTCAGAGGAGAGCTCAACAAGCTAGGACACACATGTTCATGGAGGGTGCAAGTCATGTTTGAGTCTCAATTATTTGTGGTGAGTGTGTTTTCTAGGAGGAGGGTGCACTTGAGGAGGAGGGCGCATGTCTACCTGGTAGCATTTTGTGTGGAGATTTCTTGTTTTTTGATTTGTGGGTTGTGGAGAGGGAAAGCAAAGGGCAATTTGCATGCAAGGGTTCTTCAATCAACAAAGAGACAGAGCAAGGGCACAAGTATCTTCATGCGTAGTCAAGGAAGGAGGGGGTGCACATCCCAAGGAACCATTGCAGATCTTGTGTTGAGCTTGCAGAGTATCAGGTTCCTTTGTATTTATCTTCTTGTTGTATTACATGTTTAAAGCACACTATATACATACATTCATCTCAAATTGGTTTTCCCCAAGGGGGTTTTATCCAGGGTCATGTTGACCAAATATACTTGTGTTCATTTTCATGTATGTTATAGTTTAGAACAACATTATTTCAGCACTAATAGATCTCTAGGTGTGTTATATAGCTTATGGTATGCATTTGCTAATCTTTGGTGACAAAACTACATGCTAGAGCACCCATTTGGCCCATGTAACTGTAAAAAATCAACGAAGAAGTTACTGAATAGTTTGTTGTCCTAAAACATAAGCAAACCATTGTTAGACAGTTGAAACTTAGATCCAACTTGAGGTCAAATACAACCCTAGTTGACAGCTTGATAGGACCTAGAAAATATTCAATCTTTTCTAAAAGGCTCCCCAATTTGGAATAATGTGGTAAAATGCTTCTCCCTTATCATTTATTAGGAAATGTAAGATGGCCAAGCATAATTTCTTACTGATCGATAGAATGGAAAACCCCCAATTAGAGAAGACGAGGATTCACATGGAATAATGGAGCAAATAAGTTAAAAAAAACTAGAGCACTATGAAATTTTTTTGAACTAGCCAATGCCTATTTTTGAAGATGCAAAAAGGAAAATCAAAGAAATCTCAAGCCTAAGTTTGATCATAGTTAGAATGGGGCCATATATACTACAATGGATATCTAAGGGAAAATTCACATCAAAGGAGGAATTTTCCATGATTGGCTTGGACGATCCAAAACTTATCGAGGGTAAGGAAATATGGGATCTAACTTGGAGCCCAAATATATGGCAAAAAAATTCAGCCTTTATTATCTAGCTACCAAGAGGAAAATTTTGTTTGGGGAAGCATTGAGACATAGGGGAGTTCATGGCCCATTAATGTGCTTGGGATCCAAAAACAATGTGGAAGACAACTCTCATATCCCCCTCAACTATGACTTTGCTCGTCAAATTTGGGAACTTTGGATGAATGCATGTGAATGAAATAAGACGCAACCAAATTTGGTATGAAAACTCATTAAATATTGGGGGATAAATCGATATAATTCAACCCATCTACAATTGATGTGGTAACATTATCCAAGCTTCTTGCCCAATTTCACCTAGAAAACTAGGAACATCGAAATCTTTGAATGAAAATCCTTAACTTTAGAAAAAGTATGGGATAAGGTGAAGTGTGTTATCTCATAATCAATCGAACGAAATCACCCTTGCATCCTATTGTATTAGAGGATGAGTTGAGGATTCTCAAATGTTTTGGATTGGCATCATCTCCAACAAGTCAGTTGAATCCACAATGTTCGACCTAATGACATAAACCCTCTCCCTAGTTATGGTTCAAAATAAACATCAATGGGCCTCAAAAGATATTCCAAGATTTGTAGGGGTAGGAGGGGTGTTGACATAGGAAAATGACCCTTTTCAACTTCATAGGGTTACCTGACGAAAGGGACCAATTATACCTTTCTCCATTGAAATTGAAGTCACTCTAATTATGGATTGGTTGTTGTAATATGGTTTTATGAGTTTAAAATGAAACACAATTAATGTGTGATACAATAATGGAGTATGCAATGTGGTGTATTAAATCATAGTTAAAGGGAAAGAGACAAGTTTGGAGATGTAACCAATAGCAAGGAAAATATTCCACCACCACAACTAGAATTGAACTTGAATCGAATCCTCTTAACTCTTGTTTGAAGTGAAACAATTCAACTACTAAAAACACTTTTCTATCACAGACCTAGTTAGTAACACTCCTAAAATGAAATATGATCAAACATATAGCAATATGGAGAATAGTCCACCAACCAAAGTATATGAAAAATCAAAGGCTCTGAGTAACCAAAAATAGTCCTCATGTTCTCAAGAGACTTTGTTTCATATCAATGGTTAGCTAGCATAAGATAAGTGAGCATAAATATTACAAGCACGATAATAGTCCAGAAGTTGGAAATCTCATGCCCATAATCACCAAGAGATCTAAGCAAGGATATAAAAATATCATATGTGCATCATAGATCTACAAGAATATATACTCGTTAGTTAACATGATCCTCTTTAACATACAAATATAGCTTATAATTCCAAGAGGCTTTTGGCCTTCCAACATCACAACTCTTTGGCTAAGGATAGACTCTTCAACTAACTTGGGCTTTCCAACCCTTTATAAGTTTTGTATTTATCTTCATGTTGAATATTCAACCCTATTGTGAGGATAAAATTTATTCAATAAATATAAATTAGCTCACTAAAGGTGAGGTATGTCAATGACCAACATCTTTAGTCTTTGTGAACATATGTTGAGCACAATATTTGTGAGTTGAAATAAAACTCCTTGATTGTTTTCACATCTTGGTAATCTTGCACATGGTGGGAACCTATGCAATGTCACTTTGGGATTGTAGGGCATTGTTTTCTTTATCATACTCAAACCATGGTTGAAAATATAACCTTCTCTTTGTGATACATAGTGTTAGAAATTGCAATAGCCTTTGCGTCACTTTGCACTATTTTTGGGGATTTATTTGAACTTGTCTTTCTTCTTCATTAGCTTGGAGACTTGAATGGTTGCATTCTTGTCATCATATTTCACTAAATAAATATGGAAGCATGGAATTTCATGCTCCAGTTCTCTCCTCCTTCATGTTCTCATGTCTACTTTGATTCGGGTGGGATTGTATGACGAGGGAGACTTGATCATTAGTTGGTCATGAATTTGATCACTTTGCACTTGCACTAGTTTAGGAGTCACATTATCCTTGCAATGGTTGTTGGGATGGAAGCAACATTCATCCCCTTCATCTCATATTGCTTTGGAAGAGGATAAATTGACCAATGGCTTTCCCTTTGTGTTTTCCACATGACTTGGTATTCCTTCTTTGTAAACATGGGAAAATAATATAAAGCACTAAGATGAGCATAATTCATTGAATATCAATACTACATGCTTCACTCATGAAAGGGAATATGAACAAGAATAGATAAGGGGATTTAGAAAACATATAGCCTTAATCAACGCATAACATTTTTCCTCATGTCCAACTTCATGTATTTTTGATATGTTTCCTTTAGATCCCATGCTTAAAAGTATTCTTTTCATTCCACTCAAGTCATTAACACCTTTCAAGAACGGCACCACAATTATTTGAGCAGAACTAGCAACAATTAATTAGTGTACACCAAGATACTGAAACCAAATTAGTTAATGTGGGATCAAACTTGTGCTATAAGGTCGTCGTGATCTTGGTTTCCATAGAAGTTATTTCTTTGCTTAAGGATAGATTACAAGCAAGATTAATATCCTTACTATTATCGATTATCCAATGGTTGTACTCCTTGGTAAACTTGGTTATGGATTCCCTTTCCAACCAGAGTTATGTCAACGAAATTGAATCCCATGCCACATGTGAAGTGCCTTCACAACTCTACAACTTGTGGAGATTTTAAACGAATGATCTAGGAAAATTCTCATGTAAATCACATAGATATCTGTATTTTTTTACATATGAGATGGGTTTCCTTCAAATCATTTCCACTCTAACCTCACTTTTGCTTAAAATATATAGATAATATATTTTGGTTGTTGGTGATGTAACAACATATTTCGCTAGAAATGCAACAAGCAATCTTCATTTTTGGTTTACAAAATCACTATGGTACCCTTTTTTAACTCTTATCCTAGGACAAAGTGATGTTATTTCCCTGTAGAAGATATCCTTTAATGTGACATAGAGAGACCTTCACTATTGGCCACTCAATGATTTCATGCACTAAGACCCCTCTGATCTTCATCATTATTATGAAGAGAAGGTAAAATTATAGTGTTAAACATGTTCTTCTTTTTCGTGGTAATATATAAAATATTGATTGGAGATTACCATGCTAGCAAAAGAAGATATGTATGTTTGCAATAAAATTGCTTTCAAATATCTCAAAAGGATGTGTCTTGAGACCAAGTATAGACTTGAGGTTGAGACATCCTATAATGTGGTTTCCTCGAGTTAGGATTGCTTGAAGAAGTTTATACCACCTTGATTTACTACGAGAAACCATATGGAGCCAATGAGCCTAACCAACCATTACATAAAAAATTTAAGATGAGACACGTTAAAGTTGACACTAGTGTGTAGTTGGATCTCAAGGTGTAGTAATAAGACATCAATGCACAACACTTCCATTGATTAAAACATCTAACCAACATGTCAGGACATGAACTAGACTACCAACAAGTGAAATTAATTTCCAAGTAGGTTGGGAAAAATAGTATTGAAAGTATAGCTTTGTTGATCAAAATATTGTTTTACGGTCTTTGGGTCAACCTCATGAGGATAAACCCCCCTATGTTTTTAAAGAGGTGGTACTCCTCTATTTCAAATAACATACAAGAACAAATTAAATGCTCGAGAAAGGACTGAGTTTATTTTTGAAATAAATATTCACATGCAAAGAATACTTGGGAAAGGACTAAATATCTTGCATAAATTAAATATTTACAATATCTTACAATATTACAAATCAAAAGAGTGTGCAGTAAAATAAGATGATATTTCCATCACAACATTCATCAAAGTACAACACAATATTCAACAAATGAGAAAAGAAAGTATGGACCGCATATGGAAGAGAAATTTAAATGATCATTTCATTAAACATAAATAAGATTTTGATAGACACACATATGAAATATCATGCTCGAATTCAAAGTCTTAAGATATCAATAATGTTATGTCCCAAATTACTTCTCTAGGAGCCTTAAAAAATAAAGAGTATTGTCTTGGATTACAAATAAAAGATTGTGTTTTTCCTTCATAGAGGACTGGGATGAGGCTTCCGGAGACCATGAAATGAAAGAGAGACCTGGAAGAAAAAAGAGAAGCAGTCAAGGTTCAACCTTGGGTTTCTTAGGTTACTGGGAACAGAAAAGGTATTTAAATGACAAATGACTGCAAAAGAAAAGATGGAAAGGGAGAGAATAAGGTTGCTACTTGACTTACTGTGATGGAAATATTTTAAACCTTGACTTGCTTGCTAGAATGTATTTTTTAGGTGGTTGTTGTTGTGTTGTAGGTGGCATAACTGTTGTAACCGCTTCATGTTGATCTGTCTTAGTGATATTAACCATTCTTCAATGTACTCCCTCATTGAAGCAACTGTTATTTCATTCCTGGTTTTTATCTCAAACAATTCATTCTCCATTTCTCTTAAGTCAATACTTAGTTGGTGCAACGTGTCCTCGATATCATCATTCTTGTTAATATATCAGACTGGCCACCTTTCGACTTCATCTTCGGATAATTCTATTGATTCAGTCAACTCACTTGCCCATGCAACTTCTAATGCTTCAAGTTGTTCTAGTAATTTCTCTTTAGAAAAAATTATTGTGTCCATTAATAAATTTTGGCCATCAAGTTATTTTGTAATATCCACGAGCTTTAGAAAAAGGTCAGCACCTCTTTTATTTTTCACAGCATCCAACTCATTCAACATTTCCCTTAAAATTTTAATTATTTTCAACCAACAAGAATTGATTTGCTTCTTTCAGATACTATATGGAAGGTTCTATTATATTTTGTGGGTATCACTTAAACTTGAAACTTTGGCTGCAAATGTTCCTGCAGCCTGCTTGTAAAAACCTTCGTCATTTTCTAGATCCTTTTGGAGATATTCTTTGAAATGCATAATCCTTGTAGAAAAGCTAGTAGATCTCTGTGCTAGCTACTAGATTTCTTGGATTAAATCTATTCTTTTTTTAATTCTATCTCCAACATACTTTATTACTGCCAACAACAAATTGGATGAACCTTTCAAATTACCACTGATTTATGGGGCATCTTCTAGGGTAAGTGTTGGTTTAATTGCAGTTAATGGATGAACAAACAGTGGTTTCAGAATCAAAGTTGTCTCTAATTCCTTTATTTTTATTTTAAAATTAAATTTTCTTTTTCAATATTACAGATGGATTCCTTTAATTCTTCTCTTGTTGCCTCATGAAAGTGTGCAATTTTTGAAGGTGCAACCCCATGGAAATTAATTTCTGAATTCTATTTTTCAGACACTTTCTTGGTTTTCATGTTGCTTTCTCTATTAATATTTTTTTGGAATTTCTATTATAGGCCGCGTGGTGAAGTGTTACAAACTATTGATGATTGCAACTACATGAGACATTCTCTAGGACATAAACCTGAGAGAGAGCCTCTAAGAGGGGTGTGTGGTTCCTATATGAGATAGAGTTGGAACTTAGAGATGGCCTCCTCCTTACAAAGAGTTGAGAAGAACTCCAGATGATTCTCCTGTGTAACGCAGTGAGAAGGGATATCTTCAGAGTTGGATGTGCCTCTGGCTGAGCACAAGGTGAACGTATGAATTCCCAAAGAGCTGGGTGCATCGTCATGAGACGAATATGAAGATGATGTATTAGCCTCCTTTGAGCAGAGAGTTGATGATGAACTCCAGGTGACTCTCCTGTGTAATGCAGTGGGAAAGAAGATATCTTGAGTGGACATGCCTATGGACGAGCACAAGTGAATGTGATCCTAGTGGCTGAGAACTAGTGAGAGTGGTTCTTCTGTGTAATGCAGTGAGCCAAAGATATGTACATCCCTATGGATGTGCCCCTAGTGGATGATCCCTAGTGGGTGTATGATATCCCTTGCTATATTGTTCAAGATTCAGACCTACTTCTAACCCTAATTGTAATGTAAAGGGTATAGGCCGGCCCCACCTTAATGTAATTGATAATTAATGTAAAAGATAATTAATCTGGTTAATATTAATTATATAATGAAATAGAGAGGTCGGTCCTATTGTGCCAATAGACACTTTTGTTGATAGGTCAAGTCTAATATAAGTAAAGGTAAATTCCCCATTGAGGAATCATATCTTTTGTGTGAGTTTGGAAATTTTAGCAAGTACATCTTCTTGGGAAAAGAGCGCACCTCTCTTGGGTGCTAGTATTCTAGGGTTTGTAAGCACCCTTTTGTGTTCTAGGTTTTATTGGTGGTGAAGGTATTTCTCTTGAAGAATATAGCAAAGGATTGGTTGGTTTTTCTTCCCTTGTTGAGAAGGGTTTCCAAGGATACTTCTTGTGTACTTATGCATGGTGTTTCTTCTTGTGATCTTGGTTGTTGCAACAAATTGTCTATGGTTTAAGTAAAATGCTAAAATGGAATGAAATTCATGCTTAAGCATAGCTTATTGAAAAATCAGCATGATATCAGATCATAGGTCTTGAAGAACCCCTGCACAAGCATCCAAAAAAGATAAATCGTCCTCCTTCTGCAGAAATATGTACGACCCTCGCTTAATCAACTCTTTCAGCACTTTACAAGTGGATGTTGAAGCTAAAACATGGACCAAGTTGTACGACATTTATCAACGTATCTCTGGAGACCTTCAAAGTAAAATGCTGAAGTTTTAGATTTTTTGGCCCTAGGGTTTCTAGGGTGCCGAAATTTCTTGCAAAATCTTGATCTAGGGTTTCTGCAACTTCTTGAAGAAACGTTTCAACTCAGCAAACATTCATGTGAAAATCTCAAAGTTTATTGTTGGTAGTCATATGCCCAACAAAATCCAAGGTTACTAATTCAACCTAATCATTAGATTTTCCAAATCCAGTTGGCGAGAGTTTGAGAAGAAATCTGAACAAATGAAGAACAAAACTTTAGTAGAAGATAGCCTTGATGGAGAAAGCAACTTCACCTCCTAGAAATCAAGACTTCAGGTCAACCTTGAAGAATATGACCTTTTAGATGTGGTAACTAAAACTCTACCAGATACAGCTACCAATGAAGATAAGAATATAAGAAAGGAAGAAGATGTCAAAGCAAGAAAAATAATCATCTACTCAGTAAGAGATCATCTCTTACCTCATATTTCCAACCTGAAGAATGCTTATGAGATGTATGAAGCATTAAAAGAAATGTTTGAAAGTGAAAACACCCTCAGAGTTCTTACCTCGAAGAGCCAAATTCAAAGCACCAATATGAAGAAAGGTGACACGGTTGTTATCTTCTTTATGAAGATTTCAGAGATTAAAGAACAACTGGAAGCCATTGGAGAAATCATGTTTGATAGAGAACTTGTATTATCCACTCTCAACAACCTTCCAAAACATTGGGAGCATTTTATTCAAAGTATCAGTGGAAGAGAAAGTCTAGCAACCTTTGATCATTTGTGGACAGACTGTACTCAAGAAGAACTTAGACTTAGAAATAGAAGAGTGGAATACTCCCCTGACGAAAATCATGTTCTTGCACTTCATACAAAGAAAGGAGGAAGATTCAAAAGAAACTTCAGACAAAGATTCATGGATGAGAAGCCTTCATCAAACCCAGGTCATAATCAGAGAAGAGATGTTTCATAAATCCAGTGCTTCAGATGTGACAAATATGGGCACTATGCAAGAAATTGTCCAACCAGGAAGAAGGGAAGGCAATATTCTTCTACTGCTAACATTGATGCAGATCCACCTCAAAAGAATGAAGATAAGAGAGAAGATAAGTACTTCCTCTAAAACAAACTCAGAACTAAACATGACTGCAAGCCCAGGTAAATATTTTGATCTCTAAATTTATAGTTGATTGCTTTCTTAATAAATGAAGGGTATTATCCCCAGTATGGGAGCCCTCAAGACTTGGATCATTATGCCTGGTATGGGAGTCCAAAAATTATTTGATTGATTACTATACTGGTCAAGAAGACATAAAAGATCTAACAAGCAATAAAACAATACTTCCATCCTTCAGACTTCAGAGGGAGTCAAAAACAAAATGTAAAGAAGGAAGAGATAATACCTTCTCCCCTTTCAGTAGTTCAGAGGGAGACATACATTATTCTAGTTGATCCAGTTGATATGCCCAGAGATATTGTAGTAGGGCATGAATGGCCCACCCAGGCTCAACAAACTCTGCAGGAGACAGATGAACATACAAGTCCCTCAAGGGACATACTGAGAAAGCAAAGGAGACTTTCTTTAAGCTACTCTTCAGCCATGAACCACATCATTGATTCTAAGCCTTCTTGACATGAAGAAGCAACATGTGAACATGTATGACAAGTTTCCATGACAAGAAGAATACTAGTATACCTTAAAAAACAATATGATGTATAAGATATTGTTCAGAATCGAGAAGGGAAGTTTGTAGTGACTTCCAAGTGAATCTATAAGATCTAAACATGAAGCTAATGGAAGTATCGAGAAATACAAAGAAATATCTATAGCCAAAGGATTCTCACAAACAGAGGGAGTTGTCTATGATGAGACACTTGATCCAGTAAGCCCGATACTCTTCCATCTATACTACCATCCATGAGTTGGAAACTATATCAGATGGATGTAGTCTTGATGAGTTTGGGTTTCAAAAAAAAAGATGTTGATCCAAACCTATGTTATTATAGTGTTGGTGATGAAAGACTTACTTTGATGACTTATTCATAAAGTCTTGTTGTTGGATACAAGTAAGATTTGAATTATGATTTTGAGATGAAGAATCTGAGTATGATACACTACTTCTTAGGACAAGAAGTATGAAAGAAGACCGATAAGACTTTTCCTGAGTCAAGGAAAACATACAGTGGGAATATTAAAGAAGTTTAGTATGAAAAATTGCAAAAGCCACCGTGATGAATTTGAAGAAAATTCCTGATGATGATTTAGAGGAGATTGATCCATAATTGATCAGATCATTGATGTATCTAGTTAACACCAGACCTAATTTTTTCTATGCAGTGAATGTTCCTAGTCAATCCATGAGTCAGTCGAGATAGACTCATTGGATAGCAGTAAAGTATGTATTGAGATATATACGAGGCACAATTGGATATGGCTTGAGATATGCCTCCGGTGTGAGATTGAGTTTGTAGGATATGCAGATACAGATTGAGCAGAGTGTACAATGGACCAGAAGAGAATATCCTGTTGTTTTTTTACCATGAGGGTTGTCATGGTTTCCTGGTGCAGCAGGAAACAAAAACTCTGTGGCCTTGAATACCATAGAAGTAGAGGATGTATCATTGAGTGTGTGAAGCAGTGCGTCTTCATGAGCTTATGACAGTTTTACTTGATCATGAGATGGATTATATGATGATAACTAGAGCTGTGTGAGACCCCAGTGTTTCATGATAGAACGAAACACGTTGAGATAAAATATCATTATATCATAGACATGATGCAGAGGAAAATAGTACACATGCAGTATATTCCTACACATGAGCAGATTGTTGATGTCTTCACCAAAATTATCTTGGTGAAGGATACCTCCCTAGTTGAGAGGGAGTGTTGATGACTACAGTCAAGACAAATTCAAGGTACATTCGAGTGAAACTTGGCATGATGAATAATTCCTCCCTAGCTGAGAGGGAGTGTTGATGATTGTATCTACGTTAGACATTCTTCAGGACACAAACCTGAGAGAGATCCCCTGAGAGGGGTGTGTGGTTACTATCTGAGACAGAGTTGGAACTTAGAGATGGCCTCCTCCTTACAAAGAGTTGAGAAGAACTCCAGATGATTCTCCTGTGTAACGCAATGAGAAAGGAGATATGCAGAGTTGGGCGTGTCTGTGGCTGAGCATAAGGTGAATGTGTGAATTCCCAAAGAGATGGGTGCATCGTCATGAGACAGAGATGAAGATGGTGTATTATCCTCCTTTGAGCAGAGAGTTGATGATGAACTCCAAATGACTCTCTTGTGTAATGTAGTGGGAAATAAGATATGTTGAGTGGACATGCTTGTGGACAAGCACAGGTGAACATGATCCTAGTGGATGAGCACTAGTGAGAGTGGTTCTTATGTGTAATGCAGTGAGCCAAAGATATGGGCATCCCTATGGATGTGCCCCTAGTGGTTGAGCACTAGTGGGTGCATGAGATCCCTTTATATATTGTTCAAGAGTCAGACCTACCTGTAATCCTAATTGTAATGTAAAGGGTACAGGTCGGCCCCACCTTAATGTAATTGATAATTAATGTAAAAGATAATTAATCTGGTTAATGTTAATTATATTATGAAATAGAGAGGTCGGCCCTGTTGTTGAAATATACACTTATGTTGACAGGTCAAGTCTAATATAATTAAAGGTAAATTCCCCATTGAGGAATCATATATTTTGTGTGAGTTTGGAAATTTCAGCAAGTACATCTTCTTGGGAAAAGTGCACACCTCTCTTGGGCACTAGTCTCCTATGGTTTGTAAGCACCCTTTTGTGTACTAGGTTTTCTTGATGGTGAAGGTCTTTCTCTTGAAGAATATAGCAAAGGATTAGCTTGGTTTTCTTCCCTCGTTGAGAAGGGTTTCTCAGGATGTTTCTTGTGTACTTGTGCATGGTGTTTCTTCTTGTGATCTTGGTTGTTGCAACAAATTGTCTATGGTTTAAGTAAAATTCTAAAATGGAATGAACTTCATGATTAAGCCTAGCTTATTGAAAAATCAACACAGACTCCTCTTCAAATTTTTCTGGTTCTTGAGTGACCAGAGCTTCAACAATTTCCTGGGTTTCCAGTAGTCGTTGTTTTGACTAGCTTGGTTTTTCGATAATTTCATCAACATCCATTGCTCGAGGACTCTCTTCAATCTCAGGTATTTCCAATACCATTTTATGGATATCTCTCTTTCTCTTAGAACATGTATGTACAACATGATATTTTTCAAGATTTTTCTTCGTAAGGTATTTGTCACCGGCCATCATCTGAGTTTCTGGCAGGTGTTTTCCTTGTCTCCAAATCGTTACTCCTTGGTTTTGTTTTTTCCAGGGTACTTCTTTGTGAAACACCGAGAATTTGGATTTTTTTTTGTTACTTCTCTACCCTATTGTTGATCAAACTCATTAGTGTTGGATAACTCTTCTATACCATTCATAGCTTCATCAATTGATGTATCAGGGAGGTTTTTATCGCCCCCTCTCCTTCCTTAAACTCTTAAGACTTAGTGAAATAAGAAGAATACCACACTAGGGTCACATGTGCATTAAATAGATCATTAGGGTCGAAACCCTTGACACTTTCATCTTCTTTTAGGCCAAGTTGGTCAAATTTTCTTGCAGTTCATCGAAATGGGAGATATGCTTTACAACAACTTCTCCAATTCTCTAGGGAAATGGGATGAGTTGCCTTTTTATTTTTTCATTAAACAAGTGCTCCTAGTACTTGTATTACCTGCATACTTTTAAAATATTGTGTAACTGAAAAGAATATTCTTATCCCCTTTTGTGGATAAAGTAAAAGATAAAACACATTTATTATTGATTAGATCAATCCCCTTTTTGTGGATTGATCATGTCGGGCATTGTAATTGACCAAATCCCCTTTTGCAGATTGGTCAAACCCTAATTGTAATATGCAAAGTAAGAAGTCGGCCCCCAGGAAAATTAAAGTGGTTCTAACCACCTAGATTGAGAAGTCGACCCTGCCAGTGAAAAGACACCTTAGTTCAGCACCTGCCAGATTGTATAAATAAGAGAGGCCAACGCCTCATTTGTACACACACTCACTTGTTCATCAATGCGCAAGTATTGAAGGAAGCTGCAGTTACCAGTTGCCGAAAGAAGGAAGAGAGAGAGGTGCATCCTTGGGAGAGGAATTTTTGTATTGTTTGGTTCATTGCCTTGGCATTGTATTGGCTATCTATATTAAGGAAGTTTTGTTGGGTTTTCTTCCCCATGAGGGTTTCCCAGGATAAATGTTGTGTATCTTGTGATTGTGTTTCTCTCAGTGATCCTATCTATGCTATTGTTATCTAGTAAATTGAAAGGTAAACTAGTAATAGCTTAAAATTTAACAGGGAATCAAAGCTAAGCTGAAGAGAGCATCTTTCACAGGAAAAAGAAAAACGTCATTGTTGTCGTACAAGAAAATTAGGGCTTTTATTGAAGAAGAATTTTAGCCCCAAAACCATCTAGAAAAGTGTGCCCTACCTCAAGGAACACTTTGGCATCTTCAACGCACCTTTTCAGTGGCTAGATCTCCTAGAAAGTGAAACCCTAGTTTTCACAAAGTACCAGAAAACCAAAAGTACCAGAGTACCAAAAGTACCAGAAAACCAGAAGTACCAGAAAACCAGAAGCACCAGTCCAGAAATCCGCAGATCAAATTTGAGGGGGTAAAATTTGGATTTTTGGAAATCTGACTATACCAGCATACTCGCCTCAGTCCAGCGCATCTTTTGGTGAGTTCGGTTTTCAGATCCAACAAATTTGATTTTTGTATTATTTCTATAACCTAGAGGGCTAGGGTTTCTACTACAAGAAATAATGGCTACCAACATGAGGGTAGAAGACAGGCTGGGAGGATCTAGAAACTTCATATCTTGGAAGCATAGGTTGCATATGATTCTAGACGAGAATGATCTCCTAGAACATGTTATAGTGGGTGTACCAGAACCAGATGAAGAAGAGAAAAAGACCAATCATAAGAAGAATGAAAAGAAAGCAAAGAGAATCGTGTCAGATTGAGTAAAGGATCACTTGATCCTCATATTCCGAACTACATATAGCAAGGAAATGTATGAAGCACTCGGCAGGTTATATGAAAGCAAAGACATTAGCCGAAATCTTTCCTTAAGAAATCATCTTCGTAATATGAAGATGGAAAAACCAGAATCTATCACATCCTATATTATGAGAGTTTCTTAGATCAGAGATCAGATTGCAGCTATTGGAGATGTCATTAGTGACAAAGAGTTTGTAACCACAACCCTAAATGGGTTTCCAATATTTTGGATTCAATTTGTACAAGGAGTGTGTGCAAGAAGCAAGTTACCCAAGTTTGATAAGTTACGGGCAGATTGCACACACGAAGAATCTAGACTTACGGACCAACAACAGAGATTAATTGTTGATGAAGAGGAAGCTCTTACAACTCAAAAGAAAAGAAGAAGTTCCTTCAGGAAGAACAATAAAGAAGCTAACTTCATAAGAGTTCCAGATAAGAAGAAAGATGTTTCAAAGATTAGATGCTACAACTGTCAAAAGTTGGGACACTTTTCCTATGACTGTCCTCAAGGAAAAGGAAAAAGAAAGTATCAAGCAAATGTGGTAGAAGAAGAGGAATCTCCTCCCTCAAAGAAAGATTTAGCAGAAATTGAGGATTATGTACTTTAAAGTTGAAGATAGTTGATCTGAAGAAAGATAGCAAATGGTGGAGTCCGTAGAGCCTCCCCACACAAAAACAAAAGATAAGTATTCATGTTTATTTTTAGTATCTAGTTTACCTTATCATTACAAGTTAGATTTTTTTGTGAGAATGTTAATTAACCTCATTTTATTTCAGTGTCTATGTAGACTTATCAAAGAAAAGGATAAAGAAAGAGAAAAAATATTTATTTCATGTATGATCACTCATGAGAGTGACAAAGAAAGCATAATGTAAGTAAGTTTACAAGTCTCGGAAGAAAGAACTTATGATGTGACTTGCAGAAGTTAGACAGCATGAGAAGGACGTATGATATGGTGACAGTTAGTAAAGACTAGACAATATCTAGTATTTATATAGGAGCAGGAGGCTCCTAAAGATGTAGAACATAAATGTTCAAGATGAATAAAAAGATGGATACTCAGATATAGTTGATGAGATGCAGGTAACTACATGTTGCTCCAATACTGCTCTTATAGATGCAGAGGGAGCAGGTTGATCCAGTATGAAGTCAGAAAGAAAGAAATGTTTGAACTCAAGAATGCACCCAGGATATTACAGAAGAGAACTTCAAGGATGATTATTAGAAGCTATTAGTTTGGTGCAAGAGGGAGCCATGTCTCCGAGTTCAAAATGGAGGATCATGATTTGATGCAGTTAGGAAAGCAGATGGATGGTGCCCAACAAATGGATAGCATGGTATTATACCATGGAAATATTTTGGACCACAAGATATTTTTTCAGATCCCATAGCTAGACCTTCATAGAGAAGGAATGAGAAATCTCATAGGTAGACCTTCATAGAGAAGGAAAAGAGAAGAGACATTCGTAGAGAACGAAGAGATCTTCATAGAGAAGGGGAATGAGAAATTTTCCAGGATTGGCCTATGTCCAAGTGTTGAGTTTTGGATACTCTAGGGACATGCTAGAATACCCTCATATAGAGGGGTGTGATACTCTCCTCTGGCCAAGGATTGAGTAGCCTGGAACACAAACCTTGACCATGTGGAATGGTTAGTTGGCTCTTGAGGTTTGTGTCGTGATCCTGCGTGGATCATGGAAATGGAGCCTAGTCTTGCCCAGGCTATCATCTTAGCTTCTCTAATTCATGTGGGATGACTAGGAGTGAAGCTATGGTAGTAGTCCTCCCCAGTGGATGGGTGAGATAGATGACTACAAGAGAAGGGAGAACATAAGAGGAATGGAAAAACTCATAGAATATCTTCTGTGTGAAGATAAGACATCTTCTCTGTGAAGATAAGATATCTTATGTGTGAAGATAGGAAAGACGTATCTTCTGCATGAAGAAGGAAGAAATAAAGAGTATCTTCTGTGCGAAGATAAAGAGAACAAAACTTCCCATGATTTATAGATATGCCAGACGGTGATCATGATGCCAGATGACCAAGTGGATTATATTCTCCTGTTATCCAGTTGATGATGTTACCCAGTTGATGATGTTATCCAGTTGATGATGTTACCCAGTTGATGATGTTATCCAGTTGATGATGTTACCCAGTTGACGATGTTGCCCAATTGATGATGTTATCCAGTGGATGCTACTACCTAGTTGATGTTGACATCCAGTGACCTATAAAAAGATAAAGAATATCCTTCTTGTTAAGAGGGAGTGTTAAAATATTGTGTAACTGCAAGAATATTCTTATCCCCTTTTGTGGATAAAGTAAAAGATAAAATATATTTATTATTGATTAGATCAATCCCCTTTTGTGGATTGATCATGTCGAGCATTGTAATTGACCAAATTCCCTTTTGCGGATTGGTTAAAACCTAATTGTAATATGAAAAGTAAGAAGTCGGCCCCCAGGCAAATTAAAGTGGTTCCAAACCACCCAGATTGAGAAGTCGACCCTGCCAGTGAAAATACACCTCAGTTGAACACCTGCCAGATTGTATAAATAAGAGAGGCCAGTGTCTCATTTGTACACAAACTCACTTGTTCATCGGTTCCCAAGTATTGAAGGAAGCTGCAGTTACCAGTCGCTGGAAGAAGGAAGAGAGAGAGAGGCACATCCTTGGGAGAGGAATTTTTGTGTTGTTTGGTTCATTGTCTCGGCATTGTATTGGCTATCTATATTAAGGAAGTTTTGTTGGGTTTTCTTCCCCATGAGGGTTTCCCAGGATAAATGTTGTGTATCTTGTGATTGTGTTTCTCTCAATGATCCTATCTATGCTATTGTTATCTAGTAAATTGAAAGGTAACCTAATAATAGCTTAAACTTTAACATATACTTCTATAAAAAAGTGTTTGTTGGATACATAGAAAGGGAGTAAAAATGGTTTCTCTTGGAAATCGAATAATATTATAATACTGAAATCCTCTATAATCTCAAAAAATTCTTTCTCGGATAGAAAGGAGGTAGCCTCAAGTGACAGTCTTGATGTGTTAGGGCCAAAAATTAGCTTTTTAAATTCAAAAATGAAATTGTTATGGACTAGGTAGAAATAATATTGAGCCTTGTGTCTCCATAAGGTTAGATACTAGGAAAAGATCGACTCCACCTTGAAGCCGATACTCCTTTCCCTCGACAAGTCTTCAAAAACATGGGAGTAAGATATGGTGAAAATAAAATAAGACGTCATGTTGAATTTTCATGTCCTTTTTAGACCACCTAGTTGAAATAAAATTTCATTGGAAATAAGGCAACCCCAGTCAATCAGGGAATCTTCATTCAAAGAAAAATAAAAAACATTTTTTGACACAAAGGATGTGGATTCCAAGATAAATATAGGGAAAATAACTAGGAAAACTCCTTGTAGGGATACGTGAAGGAACTAAGCTCAATATTAGCATCATTGGTATTAGCTCTTGGGTTGACCAAATATTTTTTGAGGAGCTCTTCTCCTCCTCTGTGTTCCTTGAGGAATTCACTAGCTTCTTCACCCTTGAACTGCATGGTGGGTTTTGGGAGTCACAGAATTCTTGTGAAAAATAAAGGAACCAAGGAGATAGGTTACTTCCCTTGAACTGGAATTATGCTTCTTTCTGTATAAAATTTATTTGCACACCAAAGAACTACCTCTTTGAAATCTGTCACCTCGGACACACAACCAACCGGAGCTATTCCTGAGGTCCAAACCTGGTTCATTTTTTCTTCTCCTTGGGAGGGAGGTCCTTGTACCACTTATAATCTTGCTACCACTCGAACTTTTGGTCTTCACATCCAACAATATTTAGTGTATTTCCACAATACAATTCGTTTCTCCTACTTGACATTATTTACACTACTTTCTATTCTTACCAATAGGTGGCACTACTGTCGATATAACATTTTACAACATGGAATATTAATCCTTTATTTAATTTACCACCTAATTCCTTGATTATTCACCACTGTAGATCTTATGTCAAGGTTTTCGGCTTGCATGATAAGATTTAGAATTTATTACAAATATTTAAGAAATCTTCAGCACTTTATTAACGATGTTATGTTCACACAATTTGTGGATGAGATGGTGAGGGGAAATAAATGCTATCGGGAAAAGGTGAAGTGATGTTGTGGACAATGAAAAATGGTCAATTATGAAAGTGCAAAAATGAGAATGGAAAGCGCGATATGGTTGATGCGGGATTGCAATATAGGAGACACAAGACACAAGGAATGAAAAAAGGTGAAAAAAAATGACTCTCGCATCCACAATAAGAAAATAGACTAAGTATGAGAAGAGGACATTATGCAGTTCACAAAAGTAAAAATGGTCGTTTTGTAGAGCACGAGACTATGGGTTGCAGGACACAAGCATGAGGGAAAAAGGTAAGTGGAAGAGAGGGGTGTTCCACATCCACATTCGAAGACACAACTATGTATGAAAATAAAAATGGTGCAATTTGGAGGACGCAGAGATAGACATGTCATTATGATTTCTACGTAAATGCGAGACACAAGACATAGGAATTTCCAGGACAATAATGTGTTGGTCTCCCGCAACAAGTCTCTCACAGTGGGAATACCACATCTCTTGAAAAATGACTAAGTGTTGGGATTGCAAGTGAAGATAAATGATTAAGTAAAAATACACATGCTTGCAGGTCTGCGGACATGGGAATTTGATAGTATCCTGATCCATAACCCGCATTTGAAAAGGGAAAATGACTAAGCAAAGAAAATTCTCAAAGTAAAAAAAAACAAAGGAAAAAGACTAAGGATGGATGTATATGTACTAACGTTGATCAATGAACATAAATCAACATTCAAATCCAATTGCGAGACAATGACCCCCTGTGGGTTGTTGAGAATCCATAATCTTCTTCCTTTGGGAGAATGGAGTCAAAATAAATAAAGAAAATGGAAAATGGAAAAGAGAAGTAAACTGGAAAGGATATACAAATGAATGCACAAAAATTATGTAGAGACTTTCACTTGGGGATTTAACAGATGAAATGTTTAAGATATTTCCCATTCACATGAAATGGTTGGATCGTTCCTTTCATATCCTTCAATAATTATGAATTATAGTCAATGAATTTCTCAATCTGATATGGTCCAATCCAGAGGGATTCAAATTTTGTGTGGAAAGATGGTTTCTCTTTTTCTTTTTTTCATAACAAAACCAATTAATATTTTTGAAAATCCTTTGAATTAGTTCTCTTGTCAAAGTATCTTTTGACAACTTGTTGTATTATTTTCATTTCCAATATTTCTTCTTCTCTTTGTTCTTCTAGTTGCAGAAGCTCATGACATATTTTTTTCATTGGTAATTTGATTTAGCGAGAATCCACCCCCTGCCATAAGATTCCATTTGCAGTGGAACATTTATTAATTTGTGTGTAATTGGAATCACAACTTCTATAATGCTTCTTCCTCATTGCTACATTTTCCTTCTTTTCGATCTAATCATGCCACAACCCCTAGGGTTGTACCTTTGCTCCCACATATCTGTTTGATTCCCTGTAGAACCACAATAGATGCTATAGAATCACTAATATGTTGCATATTCACTTGTTGCAACATGCCTTCTGTTGTAACTCTACTTTGTTGCAACTCGTCTTCTATTGCAACTCACATTATGTTATGACAAATCTTTTGCTGCAACTCAACCATCCTCACGCTGCAACTTAAATCATGTTGTAAAACCTATCTTGTTGTTGCAACACGTCTATGTTGCAACACGACTCCTATTAGCATACACTTCTTTTGCAACATGCATTAGTTGTGACACATCTCTATTGTAACATGTTTCTTATTGTATCCTCTTGCTACAACAAATTATTTTTGATATGCCTGTTGTTGCAACACGCCCAGGATGTAACACATATTTTACAGCAACACATCTACACCTGCAATTGTAACACATCTTTGACCACACACCTTGGGATGAAATATATCCTTATTGCAACACATCTCCTCTTAAAACATGTCTCCTTTCACAACCTTCTGCTGCAAAATGGTTCTTGTTGCAACATCTTGTTGTAACACCCTCTTACTCCAACATGAATTTGATGAAGAAGCATCGCTCCACCTCATCAACACACCAGCATTCCAGCACATCAACACACATTTCAAAGAGGGAGAGGCATTAACCCTCCCATTTTTAAATTTGAGATATAATCCCATACGGATTCACGCTGTAAGGTCGAGTGAAGACCAAGCCATGTCTTTGTACAGGCAAAAGTTAAGGTCACCTTTAATGGTTGGCAGGTTGATGGCTCTATGTTCAATTCAGAATAGATGGCCATTTATGAAACTTCAATGTAATAGACGAGGTTAGGTGAAGAGGATAAGCTCGTAGAGCCCTCTTTTGAAAAGGAGAGATATCTTTGTACAAGGGGGTTTTAGAGAAGAAGCAGAACTCAAGATAGAGTTAGGATAGGAGATAGAATAGTTCTTAGAGAGAGCTTGAGAGAACTGGGACTCTCTCGCAGTCCATTTTTTGTAAACATATGTATAGACACACATAGATAATAGAAACACAGTCTTTCTTGCATATGGTGTGTTTATGTATTTGTGTTTATTGTTATACTTTTATATGTCATTCATGTTTTGAATGTATGATCTAGTGAAGTATTGTATAAGTTTCAATTGTTTCTCATCTTTGAATTCTGAGTGCAAGGAGTGCACATTGTCTGCAAGGGGTGTGCTGACGGAGGTGAGTTAACCTCAGAGAAGCTTAGGAGAGATATCGTTGAACCTTCATCAATAAAAGTGCAAGGAGTGCACAGGAAGAAATCTGTGTTGAGTTCAGAGAGAAACAAAGTTACTGAGAACTCTGTAGAGCTTTGCAAGGTGTGCATTGAGTAGGAGGAACACCATGAGGGTGAGAAGAATTTATTTTCAAGAAATCCTTCGGATATGAGTTTGAATAAATCCCAGAAACACAAGGAGTGTGTGGGAAATCGAGATTCTCTAAGGATCAAGCTCAGAAGAGATAACGCTTTCAGAAGCGCAAGTGAGATCCAGATAGTCAGGTCTGCAAGACAAAGTTCAAAGGTCGAAACCTTTGAACACTGAAAAAAATCTTCCAAGTCGGGAGAAATTGCAAGCTCAGGAGGAGGAGCGACAATAGTCATTAGATCAGATACAAAGGAAGTGATATGGACCTTCCAATCTATGTCCAAACACTAGAAGAAGAGCACACAGGAGGAAACAGATCTCAGCCATTAGATCTAAGCGCGTGGACCAACAGCGTTGGATCCAAAGGAAGGTGCACGAGACTTAATCCTTGTCTATACAAGAGGGTGGACTTGTCAAAGTCCCGAAGTAACTCGGGATCGTCCATCGTCAAGGAGGACAGGTGGCATAAGATCCACAACTTCAGAAGTTTGTGGACAAGGAGAGCTCATAAACAGCCGAAGTAAATCTTGGTCGTTGATCGCCAGGAGGGGTATGTGTCAAGAGGTCAGAGTTTCGAGTGAAAGTAATCTGAATGGAACGAGTGCGTAGGAGTTTGAAACTTTCAAATCCTGAAGAGCGAAGAGCCGAAGAGCCAAAGCACCGAAGATCCGAAGAACCGAAGATTTGAAGAGATCTGGACCGTTAGATATAGAGAGACATGTGGCAACAAATCGCAAGCTTCGGGTAAATTGCATTGGGTTTTTAGTTGAAAGTTTAAACTTTCGAAACCCGAAGACCCGAAGTGAATCTGGGCCATCAGATCCAGAGGAGATGTGGCGTGAATCTGTGGACTCTGAGTAAAGTCCCGAAGTAATTCATAGTCGTCAGATCAAGAGCGATGTGGCATAGATCCATGCACTCCGGGTAAAGACCTGAAGTAATCCTCGATTGTCAGATCAAGTGGACACACGTCGGTGGATTATCAACTCCGGATAAAATCCATTGGAGGAAGGTGAGGGTTGAGATTTGAGATTTACGAAGTCTGGAAATCTGAATCGACGAGATTCGTCGATGTGAAGGTGGACACGTGACGCCAGATCTGGAACTTCAGAAGAAAGAAGAGGAGGCAAAGTCTGAAGACCTAGAGAAGATCTTGATCATTGATCGAGAAGGGAGTCGTAGGACCGTTGATCTGGTTGAGGAGGCCAAAGTCCTGAAGCGGAGGCAAAGCCATTGATTGGGGAGAATACGCGTCAACAGATCTTCCACTCCAGAAGATTCCCATACGAGGAAAAGCAAAATTTGAGAACTGAAAATCCTGAAGTTCGGACGCGCAAAGGAAATCACAGCCACACATCTGCAGTGACAGGTGTCAGCAAATCTTCCACTCCGGAAGATAACTACTGAGGAGGAAGCGATAATTTGAGAATTGAGTTTCCTGAAGGTCGGATTCGTGGAGGAGATACTAGCGTCATATTTAAAGGGATAGGTGTTGAAAGATCTTCCACTCTGGAAGATTTCCATACAGAGGAAGGCAAAGCTTGAGAGTTGAAACTCTCGAAGGCCGGAAAGCCGAAATCAGCCATAGTCGTTGATTTGGAAGGGAGCTATGTGTCGACAGATCGTGGAGATATGGTATCGCGCGTGGAAGGAGGAAAGAAGGCAAGAAAGGAGATTCGATAGCAGTTGTTGATCAAGAGGTAGCACCGAGAGGATGGAGATCAACGGTCGAGTTGGATTGTGGGTCTCAAATATGCTCGGCATTAATTTTCCTTGAGCGGCCCGCAATTTCAACTACGGTTTTAACAAAGGGATACGTGGCAATTGGAGATGAATTGCGGGGCAAAAAGCAGGTTGTTCTAAAATCACTCTTTCTCATGCCTGCAATCACATATTTTTGCAAGGTCATAGCCCAGGGGCACATGAAAGAAGCGGCAAATGAAAAAGGAGCTAGTGCCTGAAATTCAACGTTTCAAAAGCGCGCAGACAGAGGGTGCGGGTATCACAGGACCTGCACCTAGAGGAGGAGAAGGGGCCTGTGTAGGATTAATAGGGGTCTAGAAAAGGCCCAAATATTTGATCCCACTCAGAAGAAAGAAATATCCTAGACCGAGAGGTCGCAAAGCCCCAGGAGGGAACGGGGGCTGCATCAGGTGGTATCAGAGCCGATATTGAGATTGTTTGCAGAAAAAAGACAAAGGAGGTGAAAGGAGATAATCTGGTAACATTAGATGATATCAGAGGTTCAAATTTTCTTGTAGACAATAGGTGAAAAGAAGGTAGAGTAATGATGCTATGTGAGAAGGTTGTTGCATGTGTGCAACAACAAAAATTTAAACATCCAGGTGATCTTTGAGAGAAGATGGAGATTCTCTCGTATGTAGAGTGATCCATAGGCTTGCCAGGAGGGAAGATAAAAAGTGGAAATAGCTACTGAAGGCCATGGGTGTGGTCGAAGAGAAGGCCACAAGAAGAAATGCAATCCAGAGATGGATCTAGAGCTCAATCAGATAAGAGAAAGGATGGACCAGTTGGCATTGAGGATGCAACATGAGGCAAAGGTATGCTGGAGGTACAAATGTCCTCTAAACAGGAAGGAAGAATGGCATGTTCAAAATTTGTTGGCTAGAAAGAAGCAACAAGAGTTGAGAAGGTGGCTGAGGGAATTTGAAAACCTCAGTGACACAGAGGAGGACTTGATTCACATATGTGAACCAGAAATTGGGAGACACCTTAGTGATGAGGAGGAGGTGAGATCAGATAAAGATCTCATAAATTGCCAGGAGAGCAGAGATAATTTTTCATATTGCCATGTTGGAAATGAAATGAGATCATTGGAGGACCAAATATACTATTAGGAGGATAGCAGTGGAAATTCATATTGCGAGGTGGGAAATGATATGATATTAGCATAGGATTTCGTAAACTTCCAGGTGGGCAGAAATGGACTTTAAAGTTGCCAGGTGGGCAATGGAAAGAGATCAGTCGAAGGTCTCATATACTACCAGAGAGACAGTGATGAAATTTCAGATTTCCAGGTGGGCAATGAGATGAGATTGGTTGATCTCATAGACTGCCAGGTGGGTAGAAGAGAAGTCCCAAACTGCCAGGTGGGCAAGGGAAGGAAGGTGAGACTGTCAGAAAGTCTCAGGATCTTAGGAGTGAGTTCATATCAACAAGGAGTGTTGATGGATGAATATTCATGTGGATTTTCAGACCATGTGAATGAAGATGATGAGAAGTTAAATACTTTCACCATCAAGGAGGAGGATCAGAGGAGCATTTTGATTATTGGAGGGATCAAGACATTCCTACCAAACGTCCAAGTAGAGGCTAGTGCACATGATGAAAGTGCAGCAGAAGAAGAAAGACATCCAATGGAAACTATCAAAGAGGAAGAAAAGAAGCAGACATTGATGTCTACCCCAATAGAAGAAGAAGAGAATTCAACGGAATTGCTCAAAATTTTCATCTAGGAAGTTGAACAGGAGATGACTGCAGCACTGGAGCTTGCAGCAGAAGGGGAAGCAGACAACATGGATTTTGTTGATTTGTATGAAGAAATGGAAGCCCTAGAGAGAAGGGTAATGGTGCAAAGCCAACTCATCCAACAGGCTAAGTTGGAGACAGATGGAGGAGCATACCATCTAGGAGAGCAATTAGAGGAAGACGGAGAGATACTAGCAGAGGAACTAACATAAACCAATATGTCAGAGGGAGAAACTGAGCAACAACTTAGTGATGAAACTGCAGAATTGGAATCTGTAGCAAGGTGGCAAGCTAATGCCACAAAAGGAAAATAAGATGGCATGGGGGATCAAGATGATCTACCCACTGATAAGGAAGACTTGCAACAGAGAAGACTGCATAAGAAGAGCCAACCACTGGAGAATCTGGACAGGGTGATAGAGGAAATAAGAAGGTTGATATTGAGGTCAGTAGAAGTAGTCATCAAAACGAAGTTGAACAGGGGATATCCTACAACAACAGTAGGGGAGAAGGATAAGAAGAAGCAACAGCAGCAACAACAACAACGACATAGCTGGAGAGGAGAAAGAGGACAATTCCAAGGGAGAGTTTGGGATCCAGGAGGATTTCAATGTTGGAGAAGAGGAGCTCATGAACGGGAGCTCATGATTTTCCTAGCAGTGGAGTATGATGCAGGAGCATCGCTCCACCTCAACAACGCGCCAACATTCCAGCTCATCAGCGTGCATTTCAGAGAGGGAGAGGCATTAACCCTCCCATTTTTAAATTTGAAATATAATCCCATATGGATTCACACTGTAAGGTCAAGTGAAGACCAATAAATGTATTTGTACATGTAGAAGTTAAGGTCGACTTTAATGGCTGACAGGTTGATGGCTCTATGTTCAATTCACACTAGATGGCCATTTATGAAACTTCAATGTAATAGATGAGGTTAGGTGAAGAGGATAAGATCGTAGAGCCCTCTTTTGAAAAGGAGAGGGATCTTTGTAGAGGGGGGTTTTAGAGAAGAAGCAGAACTCAGGATAGAGTTAGGATAGGAGGTAGAATAGTTCTTGGAGAGAGCTTGAGAGAAATGGGACTCTGTCGCAGTGCAATTTTTGTAAACATCTGTATAGACACACAAAGATAATAGAAAATAAGTTTTTATTGCATATGGTGTGTTTATGTATTTGTGTTTATTGTTATACTTTTATATGTCATTCATGTTTTGAATGTATGATCTGGTGAAGTATTGTATAAGTTTCAATTGTTTCTCGTCTTTGAATTATGAGTGAAAGGAGTGCACATTGTCCGCAAGGGGTGTGTTGACAGAGGTGATTTAACCTCAGATAAGCTCAGGAGAGATATCGTTGAACCTTCATCAGCAAAAGTGCAAGGAGTGCACAGGAAGAACTATGTGTTGAGTTCAGAGAGAAATAGAGTTATTGAGAACTTTGTAGAGATCTACAAGGTGTGCATTGAGTAGGAGGAATTCCAGGAGGGTGAGAAGAATTTATTTTCAAAAAATCCTTCGGATCTGAGTTTGATGAAATCCCAGAAACACAAGGAGTGCGTGGGAAATCGAGATCCTCTAAGGATCAAGCTCAGAAGAGATAACACTTTCAGAAGCGCAAGCGAGATCCAGATACTCGGGTCAGCAAGAGAAAGCTCAAAGGTCGAAACCTTTGAACACTGAAAAAAATCTTCCAAGTCAGGAGAAATTGCAAGCTCATGAGGAGGAGTGACAACAATCATTAGATCAGTTACAGAGGAAGCGATCTGGACTGTCAAAGTCCCAAAGTAACTTGGGACCGTCCATTGTCAAGGAGGACAGGTGGCGTAAGATCCACAACTTCAGAATTTTGTGGACAAGGAGAGCTCATAAACAACCAAAGTAAATCTTGGTTGTTGATCGCCAGTAGGGGTACGTGTCAAGAGGTCAGAGTTTCAGGTGAAATTACTCCGAGAGGAACGAGTGCGTAGGAGTTTAAACTCCCAAATCTCGAAGATCCGAAGAGCCGAAGCGTCGAAGGGCCGAAGAGCCAAAGATCTGAAGCACCGAAGAGCCAAAGATCTGAAGCACCGAAGAGCCGAAGAGATGAAGCACCGAAGAGCTGAAGAGCCGAAGAGCCAAAGTGTCGAAGAGCCGAAATGCTGAAGAGCCAAAGCACCAAAGAGTCGAAGAGCCGAAGTGTTGAAAAGACGAAGAGCTGAAGAGACATGGACCATTAGATCCAGAGAGACACATGGCAACAGATCACAAGCTTCAGGTAAATTGCATTGGGGTTTTAGTTGAAAGTTGAAACTTTCGAAACCCGAAGACCCGAAGTGAATCTGGGTCATCATATCCAGAGGAGACGTGGCATGAATTTGTGGACTCCGGGTAAAGTCCCGAAGTAATTCATAGTCGTTAGATCAAGAGAGATGTAGCATAGATATCCGGGTAAAGATCCGAAGTAATCCTCGATCATTAGATCAAGTGGACACGCGTCGGTGGATTATCAACTCTGGATAAAATCCATTGGAGGAAGGCGAGGGTTGATATTTGATATTTTCGAAGTTCGAAAATCCGAATCGACGAGAGTCGTCGATGTGAAGGTGGACACGTGGTGCCAGATCTGGAACTCCGAAAGAAAGTGGAGGAGGCAAAGTTCAAAGACTCGGAGAAGATCTCGATCGTTGATCAAGAAGGGAGTCGTAGGACCATTGATCTCATTGAGGAGGCCAAAGTATCGAAGTGGAGGTAGAGTCGTTGATTGGGGAGAATACATGTCAGTAGATCTTCCACTCTAAAAGATTTCCATACAGGGAAAGGCAAAGTTTGAGAATTGAAAATCCCGAAGGCCGAACGCGTGGAGGAAATCGCAGCTGCACATCTGCAGTGACAGGTGTCAGCAGATCTTCCACTCCGGAAGATATCTACTGAGGAGGAAGCGAGAATTTGATAATTGATATTCCCGAAGGCCAGATTCGCGGAGGAGATCCTGGCCGCATATTTAAAGGGACAGGTGTCGAAAGATATTCCACTTCGGAAGATTGCCATATGGAGGAAGGCAAAGTTTGAGAGTTGAAACTCCTGAAGGTCGGAAAGTTGGAATCAATTGTAGATGTTGATTTGGAAGGGAGCTACATGTCGACAAATCATGGAGATCTGAGATCGCGCATGGAAGGAGGAAAGAAGGCAGGAAAGGAGATTCGATAGCAGTCGTTGATCGAGAGGCAGCGTCGAGAGGTTGGAGATCAACGGTCGAGTTGGATTGCGGGGCCGAAATATGCATGGATGTTAATTTTCCTTAAGCGGGCCGCAATTTCAACCACAGTTTTAACAAAGGGATATGTGGCAGTTGGAGGTGAATTACGGGGCGAAAAGTGGATTGGTCTAAAACCACTCTTTCCAAGCCCGCAATTGCATATTTCTGCAAGGTCATAGCCCAAGGGCACATGAAAGAAGGGGCTAATGAAAAAGGAGCTAGCGCATGAAATTTGACGTTTCAGAAGTGCGCAGATAGAGGGTGTTGGTATCACAGGACCTGTGCCTAGAGGAGGAAAAGGGGCATGTGTAATATTAATAGGGGTCTAGCAAAGGACCGAAGAGTCGATCCGACTTAGAAGAAAGAAATATCCTAGACTGGGAGGTCGCAGAACCCCAGTAGGGAAGGGGGGCTACATCAGAATCTATTGGAATGCATCTTCTACGACTACGTGATTTTGCTGCGGAAGATCACAAAATCCAACACAATCTTCCAAACACTCGTGCCACCTGCACAACAATATCATAACATGACTATTCTCGACTGGTATAGGAATCATTCACATGTATTTAATTATCCAGGAAAGGAAATGTAAATTCATAAAACATGCAAACAACACAACAATATAACATCATACAATATTACATTCACACATACACACAGGAAGGTTAAATATGTAAATAATCGACATGTTTATTCATCATACATGTTAAAATACAATGACTCAATGACCATATATGAGCTTACAATCTCCATTGGGTTTCTAGGCCAGAGGCCATGGAAACCTCAACCACTCCTCCCTCTCCTATCTCGCGAGATCTCTCCTCTTGTTGGTTCTGCAAGATCCCAAATATTCTCACGCCCTTTCGCCTTCCATCTTCTAATTTTTTATTTCCTCAATAACTCTTTTCTTGTTGCATGTCCTTCTAGCTTCATCATAGAAACACGTTGACCACTTCTTTTGTAACAACTTTCCCTCTACAACATAACTGTCCATGCACTTGTCCATTCTATAGAAGCACTCCCATCTACCCCACTACTACAATTCCGATCTTAGTAATGATGTCACTCCCTGAAGTGGAGCCATAACTTTATTCATCGTGTCATCCCCGAGATGACCAAGATGTTCCTACATCAAACACCCCGGGTTTTAAGAAATCATGCCCTCATGCTTATGAGGTAAATCATCCACATCTACAACTATCTAATGCAACTCTCCAACGTTTCACTCCCAACTCTACAATTCTCATCTGATATACACTTCAATCTGCAAGACATCTTCCTCTACTGCAGATTCTTTCTTTCAACTCATTGTTGTCATCAATCCACAACAACACAACAATACTTTTATCATAAATATTTAGAATTTTTGTCTTATTCCTGTTGCAACTCGATTTTCTGCAATAGTTCACCTTCTATCACTACTACCCTCTCTGTCTCTCTTACTTATTTACCACAAGCACTGGTCAGGTGCTCCTCAACCATCCATCACCTACACAACTCGATCTGAGTCACATCCAATCCAGGACATCCCACTACCCTTTTTCATTTAGTGTACAAAGTGCCTTCAGTGCAGCTAGCCACTCATGCTTGAAGACACACAACATGGAGTCACATGCTCACATGTTACACCTCCATTGACTCAATCCACAACCACAAGCAGACTGTCTCAGTCATAAATTCTGCCAGTGCATACACATTCTTGAAAATAACCAGAGGGATAGTTTCAAAATTATTCTTCTCCATGCAACAACTTCATGCTCGGTCCTCAACAACCTTCAATCTTCTAACATTGTTCTACAACATGTCTTCTTCCTCAGGAGATTTGAAATCTTCTCCTTTCTCTATAAACAACATGTTCATCAACTTCCCCCTGTTCCAGATTGTAGGTTACCGATCTTCAAATCAACAACTTCCTTCATGCTTCATCTTCATGACATCATTTTCTGATCAGACATTTTCTTATACATCTTCATCATCCACAACTATTGTGATTCTGCAATTTCCTGAAATCTTTGCAATTCATTTTCCTACATAGACACAGTCTATTGCATTTTCTTTTCATCCAAGCAAATCCACTTCCATCTGTACCCACAATTTTCTTTCTTCCTGTAAACAAGAAAATAATATGTTAAGGGAAAATAAAATTTCATCTTCACTTCCTCCTTTTCTATGTTACATCCGACACACCCACATGTGCCTCTATCTTCCACTACTATAATTTTTTCCGCGTCTTTGTTCTTCCTTATTTTTCTTAAATTCAGTTCCACTAAAAAATATCTAGTCACCATCTAGTAACAATGCGCTCAATGCTACCAACATGCTCATTTCATGTGGCCATGCCTTCATTCCAATATAACAATCATGGATAACTGCCATCACAACTTCCATCTAATGAATCCTCTCATGACCCACGCTACCTTTTTCATATCAAGATAATAGTCATGGATAACTTCCACCACAACTACCATCTATTTTTAGTAGCCATTTATCTCAAAGAATTTGAGACGAACAAAATTCGCTCACACAAGAATTATCCAAAATACTTGAAATATAACATAATAATCCATGTAGGAATAATGTATTAAATATGAATAGATAAGATGATATACAACTGAAAATGAGGGCTCATTTATATACCCATGCAGGGGTGCCCTTAACCAATAGTCATGTCCTTTGAGACATGTCCTTTCATTATTAATATTTATTATTTATTAATTAATTATTATGTTATGAATATCTATTTTATATGTATATTTATGTTCATAACATTGCCTTCCCCTTAAAAAATGTGTTGTCCTCAAAGCATACTTTATGGAAGACTTATGTCTTGCTCTAGCTTGTAATTATTGTCTCATGCTTCTTCATTATTGAGTTAGTAATCGTTGAGGACCTGAGACGATAGGATCTTCTAAGCACTGAGCAGAACTGTTGAATTGTAAAGGAGTCTTCCCATCCTAATTCAATCTTCTGCAGATTTGGGTTTTTAGAGGGTTCTTGGAAAGAACTTGATACATGTCTACTCCCATGAATCGCTTCTATTTTGACCCTCACTTGTAGTGGAAGTAATATTCTTTGACATAGTGGTTATTTGTTTTTGTTGATACATTGATTGGTTGAAGTATCGACTTTTGTAATTAGGATGTCGATAAGGCATCCTTGCAACTTGATCTTTATTTCTTATACTTGCATCTTTTTCTTGATTAACTTTTGAAATTGAGTCTTCTTGATATCTCTAGCTTGTTTGTACCTCGATATTTGAAAACTTCTTTACATTAGTTGGATTTTCCTCCTTTTGAGTTGTAAGGTTGATTGGGTCTGTCATTGTTTCTTTATCAACTAATGATGTTTTGTGATCTATCTTTTCTTGTAAAGTCTTCTTATCATGCTTCAACTTTTTAATCTGAGTTAATAAATCTTGATTATGTCATCTTAATCGTAAAAGTTCTTCCTTATTTTTTGACCTACTGTCTTTTTCTAATTCTAGATTCTCCTTTCTCTCGTCCTTTAAGATTTTAATTTGTTCAAGTAACTTATGGTTAAGGTTCCTTAGGCAGGATATTTCTTCCTCCTTTTCGGTTGATTCCTCCTTGAGACTTTGATTTTCTTGTTCTGAATTTGTATTCCCTTGCTTCTTGTCTTTTGACTTCTTGATTTTAACTAGTAAATTTTGATTATGATTTTTTAATCGTAATATTTCTTCATCTCGTTCTTGTAAGTCTTGGTCCATTTTTTGTCTTTCGGTCTTTAGTTCTTCATTTTGTGCAATGAGTTCCTGAATACACTCTTTGAAGTAACGATTATCTTTCTATGTTAACCCCTTAAAATATTTTTCCTTCTCAATTTCAAACTGTAATTTTTTATTGTTCGCTTTATAATGTCCTAGTTCTCCTTCCAATATTCGTGATTGTATTTATGAATTATCTTGATATTCTTCCATAATAAATGATTTCCCACAAATCGGACAGACACGATTTTGATTTTTAAAATTATCATATACTCAAACTCCATTTCACAAAAAAGACATTTAGTCCAAAATTTCGATTTATATATGGAATTCATTGTTCACGACTTTTATTCTCAAATTACTTCTTCAATAATAAATAGACGAGTTACTTCTTCGAAGGTAAGTACATACGTAAATGTATTGAATGCAAAAGATCCTAAAATACAACTTAATAATAACTCTTTAAACTTTATCACTTTCTTTTTAATATTCTTAAAATCCTTTTTTATGTACTTCCTTTTTGAACTTTTATAAACTTCCAATAATTTAATAAATTTTCACTACTTTCCGCTTTCTCTCCTTACTCAATACTCACTTTATTTTTCCACCATTCTTTATTTTTTCATATACCTTTTTACTTAAATATTTAATATGATGGTGTAAATAGTTTAAAGTCTAACCAATACTACACCTTGCTTATAAGTACTTTTCCTTCTTATAACCTTTTTTATTATATTCTTATTTTCCTTAAATTGAAGTGCCCCATACACTTTTGTGACATCTTTTCTCACCTTCAATTTATTTAATTAACCACTATATTACGATTATTTTCCTTAATTTCATTCTCCTTCGATAAGGATTTTCTCTTGATATTTTGGAGGGTAACCGATGTTAGTTTGACCAATATGTCACCTTCTACTAAATCAACTTTATAACTTTACTTTCTTGGCATATAATAGTTACACCTTTATATTTTTTATACTTCGATCTTCAACATCTCTTTTACTTGCTATGTAATTTCTTCCACTTAGAAAATATGTTCTTATTTTTATAAATAGACGTATTTTAAGGGAGTGACCTGACTTCTTTTTTATACAATTTTTCCTTTAAAAATAACCTTTGGTTATTCCCACTAATTCGGCTTCCAGACGATGTTACTTATTTATATCTTTCAATGCACACGACGTACGGACGCGACGTAATGGATGGATAAGATATTAATTTTTTTTATTGTTGTACAGATGGGTAAGGAGTACGAATATGTACACCCTCTGACAGATACGGATCTGCAAGGATTAATTGCAACTATGGAGTGTACATACTTTACGACAATAATTGCAAGTCGCAGAGTGTATGTACGACAAAAAAGACAACGACTGTGTATGCCAACTGAAATGATTGGCAATTGTACAAAAATGCTAGTGTACAGAGTGTGGATGATACAACGGATTGGATGTACAACGGATGGTGCGGATAGCACATTAGAAGATGCTGAGGGTAAACTATTAATTTCTTAATTTGCAACTGTACGAATAGTACGACAATAGTTTTGGACAATAAGTAGATAGAATTTGTACGAAATCTAATTAGGTTATGCAGGCACAATACAGATGAAGCAATGGACTTGAGTTGTTGGCAGCAAACAATCTTGTTGTCAATTCTGAAATTTTTTCAATAGACTTCTGAAAATATAGCTTTTACAACAACGAGCCCCTTTTTTTTCCACTGAAATTCTTGAAATTTAATGGCCAAAAGCCAGTTGTGGTCAATGACCCAACAAAACAAAGAAACTCTGATAATGTTTTTGTAGCTAAGGGACAATGGATTTGTTGCCAAGGGCAATGAAACTTGACCAAGGGTCTCGTGCCCAAAGGCCAAGATCATATTTGCTCTGATACCAAATGAGACGAACAAAGTTCGCTCACACAAGAATTATCCAAAATACTTGTAATATAACATAATAATCCATGTAGGAATAATGTATAAAATATGAATAGATAATATGATATACAACTAAAAATGGGGGCTCGTTTATATACCCACGTAGGGGTTCCCTTAACCAATAGTCATGTCCTTTGAGACATGTCCTTTCATTATTAATAGTTATTATTTACTAATTAATTATTATGTTATGAATATCTATTTATATGTATATTTATGTTCATAACAGACTTCTTCCTTTTCAGCAACAACCTTTTGAACTTTGTTTCATGCAATTTTATGTTCTTTGCTATCTTTTCCCATTTTAGGCTTCATCTTGATGTATGCTACCACTCTATTATCTACATTCTAACTCTTGGTTTCTGCACCTCATTGAACTGCTCACCTTCACATAGAAATTCTCGGGATTTATTTCGTAGCCCTCATCCAAACTACACTTCAAGGGTCCTTTCTCCGGTACTGTCTCATTTCATTCTTCCTTCTGCAACACAAGTTGAAACCACATTCTCCCAAGCCTTCTTGCTTTGTAATTTCTTCCATCCAAGAATTGAACCCTACTCTGATATCTTCTCACATTATTTCATCTCTGAGTTGAACTATGCTATGATACCACTTGATGCATTGAGAATCCACCCCTGCTATCAGAGTCCATTTGCAGCCAAAAATTTATTACTTTGTGTGTCATTGGAATCGTTGTTGCCATAATGCTTCTTCGTCATTTCTACATTTTCCTTCTTTTCGATCTGATCATGCCACAACCCCTAGGGTTGTACCTATTCTCTCATGTATCCACGTTTGAGTCTTTGTAGCACCATAACAAATGCTACATAATCACCACTTTGTTGCATATTTACTTGTTGCAACAAGTCTTCTATTGTAACTCGCCTCTACTACAAATCGTCTTCTACTGCAACTTTCCTTCTGCTATGAAAAATATTTTTGTTGCAACTCAACCATCCTCATGTTGCAACTTACATCCTCCTGCAACACCCATCTTGTTGCTACAAAACAACTATTATTATCATATGCTTCTGCTACAACACGCATTAGATGTGACACACCTATGTTGTAACATACTTCCTGTTGTAGCCTCTTATTGCAACACATTCTTTTCAACATGCCTTTTGTTTCAACGCGCCTAGGATGTAACACATATGTTACATCCTAGCATGGTCTCACTATCTCCTATCACCGTGTCACTCTTCTAGCACATGATGTCACCCCTTTTAGGGTTTTATTATGTATTTTTGTATTTTGACATATTGTTAGAGGAAAATTACGGGGTCGGCCCCACTTACTTTATGTTGTTGACAAATTATGTGGACAAATTGTATTAGGGTGGGCTCATATAAAAACGCCACCCTCATATTTCATTTTATCAGCACTTTTGACCTTCTCAAGATAGACTTCTGAATTTTTCTCCCTATAAGGGTTACTAGTTGTTTTATACTCCTGCGCTATGCTTGGAAGGTCAATTTCTGGAGGCTCTTTGCTGATTTTGGATGAAATTTTCTGCAATTAGGGTTTTATCTCATGGTTTCTTAGTGAAGAGAATTTTTTGCAATTTTATTCTTATGTTGTTATGTTTCATGGTTAATTTTTTGTTTAATGCTAGACATCTTTCTTCATGAAACCCTAAGAGAAGAACATATGTGCTTCTTCCTCTCACAAGGTAGTTTTTGTCCAAAATTTGTGAAAGAATCCTTGCTAGGGTTAGACTCATAAAGTCCTAAAGTGATATAACTTTAAGATTTTAGTCTTAGAATTTTGGTCTTGACCTAGTTGAAGCTACAAGAAGGGAGTAATGGTTTCTAGGGCCCAAATGTGCTTGCACCCTATAAATCCTTCTCCTAAAGATTCAAACCCTAAGGCCCTAATTTCCTATCACCTTAGAGTTTGAATCCTACCCCTTGGTTTCAAGTAGGCCATCTTCCAATCCTAGTCGCATTTGTTGTTATAAGACTCCATAACCCTTTAAGAAAATGATTTTAAAGAATTCTCATGGTGAATTGATCAACAAACTCTTCCTTTCAACTCTCCTAATAATTATACTAACCTAACTAACACTAACATTAGCAAACTTGTTGGATAATTTTATGATGTTACAAAAGTTTGCTACAACCATCTGATAACATTTTAATTTGCTACATAGACTCTTGAAAAGGTGGCTTAATTTGTTTAGAAGATGCCTTAAACAATTGGTTATTATTCTAATGGATGTATGCTATGTTTTCATGGTCAATTGTTGCATTTCTGTGTACTAATTGTTATTGTTGTTGTAAATCACTCACTTCTATCATATCATTGTTTACTGTTGCAAATCAACAACAACCATTATAACTTACATTGTCTAGTGTCTTTAAGAGGTATTAATTGCATGTTTGGACTTGGAAATAATCATATATATGTAGTAAATTGTCCTATTTTCGGGTAGGTACTCAAACAACTCCATACGTATTTTCTTACCTTGACCTAGACCTTTCTTTAGGTGATCAAGAGAGGGGGCGATAGGATTGGCTACTATACTTTATACTTTGATCCCTTTAGGTCACCAGGGAAGCCTCCCTGGTGGTGGATCTCTTCCATCACTAAAATGAGGGAAGTTATTACTAAGATGAAAATGGTAGGATCTTCCATTGCTACGTAAGATATGGAGACTTGTAGTGGGGCTTTGCACAAGTACAAGTCCTGCAATAACAGGTTAGATAGTGATGGAGAAATGACTTCCAATTTTTTTGAGAAGAATTAGTGATGAACTTAAGGAAAAAATGGGGGACATGCCCATCCACAACGAATAAATATTGACCACAACAAATAGTTTTAATTTTGGAGTGTTGAAATTTGTTTCTAGTTTTCTAATTTGGCTACAAATTTGTTCGAAGTAAACAGGTGGGTCCCCATTTGAAAGTACATAATTGGAAAGCACATTGCTTTGTCATAGAACAAAATGTGTCCTTGATGAAGCATTTCTTAAATCTTGTTAGAATCATTTATCCAACCCATGACAAGGTATCATACATTTTCCAACTCTTACCATGACAGGTTATTCTGAGTGTTGCATGAATGGGGGACAAAAGACATGGGAATTTGTGGGACAATAATGTGTTGGTCTCCCACAACAGGTCTCTTGTAGTGGGAATCCCACATCGCTTGAAAAAATACTAAGTGTCGGGATTGCAAGTTAAGATAAATGACTAAGTAAAGATACACATGCTTGTGGGTCTGCGGACCTGGGAATTTGATAGTAACCTGATCCACAACTCGCATTTGAAAAGGGAAAATGAACAAGTAAACAAAATACTCAAAGTAAACAAAAACAAAGGAAAAATACTAAGGATTGATGTATATGTACTAACGTTGATCAATGAACATAGATCAACATTCAGATCCAACTACGGGACAATGACCCGGTTGTTGATATTATGGTAGCCGCGGGAGGTATTTACCTCCATGTGTAAACCTAACGAGAATAGAATATTCCAGGAAGTAAGAAGAAACCCTAAATAATTGGCTAAGAACCCTAGAATACAAGTCGACTCAAGAGAATGATTTGTATTAGGTTATTAGCTTCCAAGAGAAGAAGTCGACCAAAAAGGAAATGTTATATACTAACTAATTAGCACCTAGAATGAGAAGTCGACCCAGGCAGTTTGGCAGAAACAATATAAATATAGGAGGCCAGTATTCATTTTGGCCAGAATTCTCAGAACTGTAGAAGCAACACTTGTGTGCACTGCAGTTGGCCAGTTTGTGCACAAGTTTGGAGGAGAGATGTTGTTGCAGCTGCTGCAGCCAACAGATTTCGGTTTTGGCTTGGACTCTCTCTTGGTTATGGTTTGGACTCTCTGATCAGCTCTTGTTTCTCTTTCTTGTTTCACTATCCTTGGAGAAAGGTGCATCACCTTTGTTTGGCTATCCAGTCTAGGGTTTCCTTCCGAAATGATTCTTTGTCAAGGTTAAGGTGCTCGGGGGTGGCTTCGGCCTATGGTTGGGTGACAATATTGTTATATTGTCTATGATTAAAATAACACATACATTATATTCTAATAGGTTATGGTCCCACACTATCTTCAGATAGTCTAACTGTTGGAAGATAGATTGGGAGGATTTTCTCAGTTGCAGTTGCAGTTGCAACCAGTTTTTTTGTTGCAGCAACGAAAACCTAACCCTCTCATTGAGGCACATTAAGTGAAGTGATTGACCTAATTTCTGGATATACTAGTGCTCCCTAGCCTAGCGCATCTCCTGGTACTCTCAGCAAGATAAGACGTCAAGTTTGAATTTTTGGTCAAATCTAGGGTTGACCAAATCAAAGAAACCATGACTTACTCTATGAAGTCAGAAAACAAGTTAGAAGGGGCTTCTAACTTCAGAGCATGGAAGAAAAGGATTTATCTCATCCTTTCCAAGAACAAAGTGTTGGATATTGTGAAAGGAAAGATTGTGGAACCAAAGTTTGAAGAAGGAAAAGAGAAGGAACTGTGGAACGTTGCAGTTATGGAGAAGTTCAAAGACAATGACATCAATGCCCTGAGTATCATAGTGGATTCTATAAAATACCACTTGATACCCTACATCTCCCATCTTGATTCATCTAAGAAGATGTGCGATGCCCTAACAAACCTCTTCTCAGTCAGAAACATTGGACAAGTAATGAGTCTGAAGAATGAGCTCCGTGACATGAAGATGAATGATGATGACAACATAACATCATACTTTGTGAGAATATATTAGTTGAGAGATCAACTACAATCCATTGAAGAGATCATTTCAGAGAAGGAGCTGGTAAATATAGTACTCAATGGTATTCCCAAGACATGGGATGCATTTGCCGCAAGCATGAACACAAGGAAGGAGTATCCCACATTTGAAGAACTTTGGACTTGATGTGCACAAGAAGAATCAAGTATCAATGCAAAAGAGAAACCCCAAGAGAAATACGATGATCAAGCCTTCACAGTAAAGTTCAAGAACTTTAGGAATAAAAAGAAGTTTGGCTCCAGGAAGAAACCAAATCAAGAGAAAGATATGTCAAAAATACAATGCTTCAATTTTTGAAATTATGGTCACCACAAGAATCATTGTCCCGAATTAAACAAAAGGAAGGAAACACACGAAGCATCAGTTGTCGAAGAAAGGGAACCCTCAAAGAAATCCAAGCAGGACAAAACAGACTTCTTCTTCTAATACAAGGTAACAATACTCTTCATAGTTCTTGTACATACCATGTTTTTTGTACATATCTTGGATATCTATTTCCTAGAAGATAATATGTTCAAATACAAACTATACCTATGGAAAAACAACAAGATAAGGATTGCTATCACAATGACTATAAGTCAGACAATACACATGAAAGGATGAAGTACATCAACAACCCTTGGTAACAATTCATGTGGAAGTTATTACATAAGTAACAATTGCAAGATAAGCCAAAATCAGAATCAAAATTGAAGAAACCTAGAAGAAGTAAAGATAGAAAGAAGTCAGCAATCAAGAGGAAATTGGAAAAAGACTTGTGACACCTTGCAGAAGGCAATAAGGATGCAAACAGAAGTGTGGACTCTGTTAGATGGAGGGAGCTGATTATATATTTCCAAAAGAAGAGCATGCATTCATGCATGAAGCAAGGATTAGGAGGGAGCTAATCCTAAATTGTATGATCCATTGAAGATGATTATGTATCTATCCATGGTAGAAACCATGAAAAGAATCATGTGTTTAGTGTAACTTTAGAAGAAGTCTTCCTCGAAAATAAGTCTTAAAGTATACATGGTTTTCTATACACATCTTGAAAGGAGTAATTTGGAATCTTCAAGACATGGAATCTATAGAAAACTACATGAACCCAAGAGCCAAAGAGAAACATGAGGAAGAACATGAAGATTCCAAGAGAAAAAGAAAATCCAAAAAAAACAGTCATTGTATCGAGAATCACAAGACTACCAGCCTGATCTGGACTCACTAAAAGCAATCAAGCAGAGGAACTGAAAGTTATTATGAAGAACAATGTATGGAACACTTATGAATGTAAGCATTGCGAGATACAAAACTAGAGGTTCTCCCAGATGGAGGGAGAAGACTATGATGATTTCTTGTTCCAATAAACCATACATACCTTTGCATGAGCCAATATATTGTCTGCAATATCCATGGGTTGGAGTTTACATCAGATGAATGCAAAGACTGTTCTCTAGAATAATTGAACAAAAAGCATATGTAGAGCAACCTCAAGGCTTTGAGGTATACCAGAAAGAGACCCTTGTATGCAGATGGAAGAAGATATTTTATGGATTCAAACAACTTGGTGCAAAGCCTCTCATGCACAATAGAAGCGTGGTGAAAAACTTCTGTTGTCTTCCTTATACACACTTGCTAACGTGAGCTAAGTCTGTCTCACTTAGTGTGTCCTTGGAGGCACAATGCCTAGGTTCATAGCCCATGCTGTCACTTTGACCGGAACCTCTTCTGTCTAGGCTCACTCCTAGGGAAGCCAAGGGGGGCAGTCCCTAGTTTCTAGATTAGTTTTAGAGTTAAGTTCTAGGAGTTAGTTTTAATTTGGTAAGGCTTGGGGGGATTCTAATCTAAGATGCATAAGCAACAATGCAAGATGCAAGGGTTAGTATGTTAAGCGAGACCTTTTCCTAGGGCAACTAAGACTAGTGCCTAAGATTGGGCAAGGGGTAAACTAAAGTTAAAGGGGGGTTTCTTTACAAGTATGATTACAATATTACTTACAAAAGAATAACTTAATCAAATAAATACTAGATACAAGATTTACAATTAGAAGATGCTAGAATACAACAAACAAGCTAACCACTTTACTTATTATGTGTGCAGGATACAAGAAGATCAAAGCATCATACTACATCTATGAGATCATCATCAACACATCATCAATACATCATCAAAAAAGATTTAAGAGTTTCAAGTACAAGTATTATGAAGATGAAGAAGACCCACTCTTAGTTATAAAATCCACAAAATATTTAGAAAATTAAGTCCAAGGTTGAATTGTTTAAATGAGTTAAGGGTTTCTTAAGGTTGAAATATTTTAGTTACCCTTACAAATTATTTCACCAAATCCCCCTCCCCCTATTTCCAAATGATTGTTGGATGCTCAATAAGTGTTGCCACCCTAGCTTCACAAGTCAGCCCGAAAGATTGAGTTCTTATAGAAAGGACGCATCCTGTGCGCCATGAGACCATCCCCAGCCTACACCTTCCGTTGCCCCTCAATCCCCGTTTTAGATGGTGAATATGGTGGTCTAAGGTACCCTAAATAGTCTATTAAGTTATTATATGAATTAGGTAGACTTTTAGGAGTGTTTTAGAGTGTTTTAAGAGTTTTATGACACTTTTAAAATGTGAATTAGTGACTTGGCCGAAACTCACTTCAGCCTTAAAGTGTGTTGATTAAGATTATGAAATGAAAGGCATTAACACATATATGCTATGTGAGAGCAAGTCACTTGATTGCATGATTAGATAGTTTGCAAAGTAAAGAAGACAATTACAAGGGCAAGAACAACTTGCCAACAAGATGAAAAGAGAAACACACTCTTATCTTATGATTGAGAGCATTAAGATATGAGCATTAAGTGTGAGAAAGAAAAAGATTTAAGTGTTTGCCTACTCATCAACTTATCAATGAAATTACTTAGAGCATATGGCAAATGGCATTAAAGAGATCTATGCAATAAAGAAGAACACCAACCACTTATTGAAGCCAATAAACATTAAGGATTATAGATCTAAGCATGGAACATAAAGATAAACACTTGTAGTGAACTAAGCATGCATGAGATCTAGTTAAGTTGATTATGAGGCCCAATAGGCTTAAGCTAGAGAATTATTAAATGTTAGATCTAGATCTAGAATATTTAGAGCATTAACCAATTAGATCTTCAACCACAAATTAAACACTAACCCAACCTTTTGGGGTATTCCTCTCCCAAATAGGTAGGCAATTAATTTAGCTTGCTTAACTTAGAAAAGATTTAGATAAGAGAGAAAGGCAAGCAAACAAGAAAAGGAAGCAAGAGAGAGGGAAGCAAACCAAGAATAAAACAAGCAAACCCTAACCCCATGTCCTAGGGTTTGGGAGATACCCTTTATCTCACAAACCCTCACGTCTTAGCTCAAAAAGGGCAAAAAAAGTCAAATAAACAAGATCTAAGCTAGATCTAAGACACCCATGAGCTCACACGTGGGAGGAGGCCGTACCACTCATTCTCTCACAACTATGAGCCACTACAAGCAAGAAAGAAGGAGAAGAAATGACTAAAAATGCTTAAAAATTAAAGGAGGTTGATAAATAGCTACCAATCCCTTTGGGGGGTCTTTGAGTGTTGTGTGGATGCCTTTGGGTATCCAAAACCCCTCTCAACCAGATCTAAACCTACAAAAACCAGCAAACTATGCTTGTTGGAAATGTTACACACAACAATACCAATGAAGAAAAACTTTTTCTTTTTTAGGGCAAAAACTTTTTCTTGAAAAATTTTTGGAAAATTTTATATTATGATGACCATAAAACTATATTATGCTAGCTGAAATATGGATTGCAAAGAAATATAAGGAGAAAGAGCAATAGAAGAAGATTTCTTGGAGTGTATGAGAATCTCAAAGGGGGACTCTTCCAAGAGGCACCCTAATGAAACCCTTGAAGTTCAACCTGAAAAACCTAACACAATAGCATGTATACAATGGATAATATGGAGGGTTAAACTAATAAAGTGAAATACTTGCACCCTATCTAGCTAACCACATATATAGATCTACAAGACTACTCTTTGCAAGATCTACTCAAATAAAATACTTT